>SKCR01044105.1:0-107871 GCA_019454045.1 Zanthoxylum bungeanum
GTGGTTATGGGTAGGGGTGAGCATTGGTTCCGGGTCTACCCGGAACCGATTGGAACCGGACCGAAAATTCAGGTTTGGAATCGAAACCGGTTGTAACCGGTCCGGTTCCGGTTCCAAATATAAGGAGCCGGTTGTAACCGGTCCGATTCCCGTTCCAGAATAATCGAAACCGGAACCGGACCATAGAACCGGAACCGGAACCGCATTTGAGAACCGGATTAGATACCCGATTTTTGTGACACATTTGTGATGCAAATACAATGTTGTTAAAGCAAAACTCGGTTGCATAATCAGAGTCTACAAACTTCATGACAGAAACTGAATGGTCTTGAAGAAAACCCTTATATAATTCATAGCCAATTCCAGTTGTTATTATTATTTGTCTGTCATAATTGCTTGTTGCTGTCTTGAGTGCTTCAGCACAGAAACAACGAATAGGGTTTCGTTTGTTGTTGCAAGATTTGATCAAATTTTCTAGTAATTATTTTCTTTGACAATTAATATCTTATATTAATAAAAAAAGAAAACATTTGCTACATATTTCATTTAATTCTAGAAACAAATCATTAGAAGCACATACTGACAGAATTTATATGCAAACATGGTTAAAGAAAAAGAAGCAGAGTATTGGACATACCTTTAATTCAAGTGTTCAGGTAAAGAAAACACAGGGCCTTTAAGTTTGTTGCTGCCTTGAGCTCATTTGCAGTGAAGCAACAATTAAGATTGTGTTATATAAATAGGGTAATTCGGAACCGGACCAGAACCGAATTGGAACCGAATAATAGGGTACCCTATTTAATTGGGTAGGTTCCGGTTCCATTTAATTAGGAACCGATTTTTTTCGGGTAGTTTCCGATTCCATGCGGAACCGGAACCGAAACTGATTTTGCTCACCCCTAGTTATGGGAAGCTATGGTAAGCATATGCGTGGTGAGTTCAACGACATCGTGTGGAGGTAATGACCACATGATAGTGTGTTTTACGAACCAAAGTGCTTACGTGGTTCATAATGAGCACATGACTACTTGAAGTGTCATAACCATATATTGCGAAAATTACAACTCAACCGAGTAATATTGTGCAAGTCATTCCGTGGAGCAAAAGTTAAAGACCAAATGATACCTTGGTAATTTTTGTACTAATTAGATTAGTATAGAAAAATAAGAGACTGGTCAATGTATTTTTTGTTATATGTATGTTTATTTCGAAATGTTTGAATAACATATCATATAGCTTAGGGTGTCTATGTTAGGGTTGGTGCTCTGAGCGCCAATTTTATTATGTATTTCCTTGTAAATACTTATGTAACATTTTATTATGAATAAAATGAACAGTTTCTTTTATATAACTTATTCTTTAATATGATAAAGATGTAACCGACCTTAAAATGATTAGTTATGATATTGTTGCAAAAGCGTCGCAACTGACATTGAGTTGTATCATGACGTTATCATTCTTAGACAGTTCCCGGTCAATGTTTATACTACTTGGTCAGTAAAGTAAACCCGTAGAGACTGGTACATGTCGCATATTGGAATCTTGGATTCCGATGGTTTCTCAGTGAACTATGAGTCTTGGAGACTCGTACAGACGTGTAGGTGTTTATAGCAGATAGACAATGAACGACCCACCGAAGATTCTTAATGGATGGTACACCAACGTCAATAAGAATCTTCTCGGGTTGAGTGATCATAGTGATTCGTTGACTTGAGATACCACTGTGGATATATGAGTTATCTTCCACACTTAGATGGCAGTCACGTCACCGATCTATTTTGATCAGACCTCCGCTTGTTCGTTGGGTGTGGATTGATGCTCAGGATATCCTGTGTGTTTCAAGATATGATCCGTCAACTCTGTGTACAGAGAATAGGTATTCAGTATGGAATTAGCAATCTGTTAAATCCATGGGCCCGTGGTAGACTGTAGAAATTAGTTCTAAGTATTTTTTGAGAGATTTCTAATAGAAACGTCGACGTGATTATATCTATAGAGATTTGACGTTTGTATCTATATCTCTGGATTAATCTGGATACCTGTGACAGAGGGATTATACGTATGCAGTGACCTCGACCTGTATGATCCAGCGAGTTTATCTATGTTCGTCATAATTTACAGGTGGGTGAATTATGGACACGAAATTTGATTTCTTGACGGATATGTCTGAATCTAGAGAGTCTCATTAATGAAATATACTCGTAGAGCACTAGGGCAACTGTTATGAATAATACTGATTATTTATAACTCGTTTAACGGTTAAACGAAAAATACATGCTATCGGGACCTAACGGTCATTTCTGAATTAATGTGTATTTGTATTTAATATTTGATATTAGTAAATACACATTAATTAAATATCAATTTGTGATATTTAACATATATCAATAATATATGTATTTAAGATATTTAATGTAAATATAATACATATATTTAAGATATTTATATTTATTATTTAATTATTTAATTGTTAAATAATTAAATTAATTAATAAATTAAATATCTTTTGTAATGATTTTAACTTTATTAAAGTTGAAAATGGCATGATTTCATTGGAACACATTTTGATCACTTTATTAAAGTTAAAGTGTTAACTTTATTAAGCAAAATGTGTGCCAATTAAAATCAAACAAAAATAAAGTATTTGATATTTATTTTTTGTGAGATTTTCGGCCAAAATGAAAAATGATTTATCAAAATTGTTTTGTTTCATTTTTGTTACTTAGACAAGTTTAACAAAATATTACAAAGTGAGTTGAGAGCAAATGTGAATAAAGAAAGGAAATACAAAGCCAAAATTTGGAAATTTTGTAAGTAATTTCACACTTTCTTCTAAATAGAAAATATTTCTATTATTCTTAACTTCATATTGTGTTGTTAAGATCATGTCTTTACTCTTTTAGTTTGTAATTAAATTTGTTAGAAGCTTGTTCGAAGGTGTTAAGCATGTATGATTAATTTATAAGCTTATTAGTGTAATTAAGTTTTATAGATTAATTAGAATTTAAAGTTGCCATTCTAGAGTTGATTAGCATTAGCCATTCATAATTAACCTAGAATTGTTCTTGATTAATTTCATGATGGTGAGACTTGATTGGTGTGGTAATTGAATGATTAAAGTGTTGAATTATTTCAATTTAACGTAAATTGTGTAATTGGACTAATTTATGAAATTAGGGTTCTAAACCCATTCCAATTTTATGGCTTTTCATATATATGATATAATTTGATGTATATTTGATGTATGTCAAATTTGGGATTGATTGGATTTGATCTTGATGTGTTTTGAACAAATTGGGCCAAATTATAATTAATTAGAAAACTGGGCAGTTTCGGTAATTATGGAAAATTATGGGCAGTTTCGGTATTTCTAGAAAAGTTTGGGATTTGAGTTTTAAATTATAATTTCATGTTTTTGACATGTATAAGTTATTTTGGGATTGATTTGGAATCAATTAAATATGTATTTGACATTTTAAGGACCAAAATAATTAATTTGCAAAACTTGGGGTAATTTGGTAATTATAAGAAATATGGTTTCTTGGGTTAAAATTTCAGATTCTAAGTGTTGGTTAATTAAATAAATAAGTTTATTTAATTGTTCCAAGAAAAATTTTTGAAATCGGAAAAATAAGTTTTTCGCGCTCCGCTACGCCAACCCGTAATTTCTTATAAAACCCCAACAAAAATGGTATCAGAGCGAGTCTGATTCTGGACATCCGATATATGATTATGCCTTTAAAATTCAATGTTGACTTTAATCTTGATTTTATGCATGCATGTGTTTATTTAATTTGATTAAATAAAGTAAAAGTATATTTAATGGAAAAATCCCTATTTGAAAATAAGGTTTTAATTAAATATGTATTTGATGCATATTAATTGGTCCATCTTATCAATACTGCTTATCGATAAATTTTCTGCGGCTATATCCTAGAACGTGCCAAAGCTGTGAGGATATGACCGGTAGAAATTTATCTGTACCAGATATATTTGATATTAGATCAATTCAAGCGAAAACGGAATCATGAACGTGCCAAAGTTGTCAGGGTTTCGCAAGTATCTCGAATTTATCATTGACAAGTTTGACCTTGGTACGCCTCCTTATTAACGTGCCAAAGCTGTCACAACGAGAAACGACCAGGACCAAAAAAAAAAACCAGGAGTCACTATTGAGTGATTGACAATGAGTTGTCTATCTAATGAATATACGTAGGCGAGAACGTGTCAAAGCTGTGAGCTGAAATATATTCATGGGGTACACCTTTCACTATTATGTTATGATTTGATTATCGCATGTTTTGTATTCTGTTTGGGGATTACAGTTTTGCATGAAATAGTGGGAGGGGCATTTTTAGATTAAAAATCCATGATCTAGTTAATGCTTTATGATATAATATGAAATTATATTATCTTTTATCTGTTTATCTGCTTACTGTTGATTCACTGTCTATTTGATAGATTTGCAATGGCGGCACCTCCAACCAATCATTTTGCTCGTATGCTAGATACGAATGAGCTAAAAGGCGCTGAAAATTTTGCGAATTGAGATATGAATTTGAGGATTGTCCTCAATTCCGAGAAGTTGGGATATATTTTGGAAGGTTCATTACCGCTTGCTATATCACCAGATGCATCTCCTGAAGAACATGAGACTTTCCAGCGATGTAAGGATGATGATTTCAGGGTTAAATCATTCATCCTGAGTTCTCTTTCTTCTGAGCTTAAGAAGACTTACTTTGAGATACACGATGTGTATAGCATGATGACACAACTTCGTGAATCGTTCATGAACCAGGAACAGGTCGTGGTTCATAGAGTTTCGATGGAACTGTTCCATTCTAAACTTGATGAGGGGCAGGCTGTGAGCCCGCATGTGCTTCACTTGATCGATTTGATCGAGCAGTTGAGGCGCCATGATTTCTCTCTCAATGAAACTCTGGGGCGTAGTGTCATTCTCGGTTCACTCCCAGCGCCGTATCGCCAGTTCGTTATGTATTTCAACATGAATGGGATTCATTGTTCTTACCGTGAGTTGCATAGGATGCTTCTCACAGCAGAGGAAGATTTGAGGAATGGAGTTCTGACTCGCCTTCCGAAACCCACTTCACTTTCCGCTTCTTCCCAATCCAAGTCGAAGGGGAAGAAGACAAAAGGAAAGAAAAAGAAGGGTTTCAATATTCCTCCGCAGGGTAAGACGGCGAAGCCCAAGAGAGTTTCTGAAGACAATTGCCACCACTGCTAGAAAGTCGGGCACTGGAAACGAAACTGCCCGGACTATCTCGCACAAATCAGGAAGGAAAGAGCATCGACATCAGGTACTTTTATTTTTCCTATTATCGATATCTCATTGGCTTGTGAAGCTATGACATCTAATTGGATTTTGGATTCTACTTGTCCTATTCACATTTGCAATACGTTGCAAGTGCTGACGGGAAGTAGACGGCTGAAATCTGGGGAGATGCAGTTGCGATTCGGGAGTGGCGACTCTCTGGATGCAGTTGTAGTGGGCATATGCGAGATTCCCTTACCAAGTGAGAGATTTTGTTAGGGTTGGTGCTCTGAGCGCCAATTTTATTATGTATTTCCTTGTAAATACTTATGTAACATTTTATTATGAATAAAATGAATAGTTTCTTTTATATAACTTCTTCTTTAATATGGTAAAGACGTAACCGACCTTAGAATGATTAGTTATGATACTGTTGCAAAAGCGTCGCAACTAACATTGAGTTGTATCATGACATTATCATTCTTAGACAGTTCCCGGTCAAGGTTTACACTACTTGGTCAGTAAAGTAAACCCGTAGGGACTGGTACATGTCGTATATTGGAATCTTAGATTCTGATGGTTTCTCAGTGAACTATGAGTCTTGGAGACTCGTACAGACGTGTAGGTGTTTATAGCGGATAGACACTGAACGACTCACCAAAGATTCTTAATGGATGGTACACCAACGTCAATAAGAATCTTCTCGGGTTGAGTGAGCATAGTGATTCTTTGACTTGAGATACCACTGTGGATATATGAGTTATCCTCCACACTTAGATGGCAGTCACGTCACCGATCTATTTAGATCAGACCTCCGCCTGTTCGTTGGGTGTGGACTGATGCTCAGGATATCCTGTGTGTATCAAGATAGGATCTGTCAGCTCTGTGTACAGAGCATAGGTATTCAATATGGAATTAGCAATCTGATAAATCCATGGGCCCGTGGTACACTGTAGAAATTAGTTCTAAGTATTTTTTGAGAGATTGCTAATAGAAACGTCAATGTGATTATATCTATAGAGGTTTGACGTTTGTATCTATATCTCTGGATTAATCCGGATACCTGTGACGGAGGGATTATACGTATGCAGTGACCTCGACCTGTATGATTCAGCGAGTTTATCCGTGTTCGTCATAATTTATGGGTGGGTGAATTATGGACAAGAAATTTGATTGCGTGATGGATATGCCTGAATCTAGAGAGTCTCACTAATGAAATATACTCGTAGAGAACTAGGGCAACTGTTATAAATAATACTGATTATTTATAACTCGTTTAACGGTTAAACGAAAAATACATGCAATCGGGACCTAAATGTCATTTCCGAATTAATGTGTATTTGTATTTAATATTTGATATTATTAAATACACATTAATTAAATATCAATTTGTGATATTTAACATATATCATTAATATATGTATTTGAGATATTTAATGTAAATATAATACATATATTTAAGATATTTATATTTATATTTATTATTTAGTTGTTTAATAATTAAATTAATAAATTAATTAATTATCTTTTGTAATGATTTTAACTTTATTAAAGTTGGAAATGACATGGTTTCATTGGAACACATTTTGATCACTTTATTAAAGTTAAAGTGTTAACTTTCTTAAGCAAAATGTGTGCCAATTAAAATCAAACAAAAATAAAGTATTTGATATTTATTTTTTGTGAGATTTTCGGCCAAAATGAAAAATGGTATATCAAAATTATTTTGTTTCATTTTTGTTACTTAAACAAGTTTAACAAAATATTACAAAGTGAGTTGAGAGCAAATGTGAAGAAAGAAAGGAAATACAAAGCCAAAATTTGGAAATTTTGTAAGTAATTTCACACTTTCTTCTAAATAGAAAATGTTTCTATTATTCTGAACTTCAAATTGTGTTATTAAGATCATGTCTCTACTCTTTTAGTTTGTAATTAAATTTGTTGGAAGCTTGTTTGAAGGTGTTAAGCATGTATGATTAATTTATAAGCTTATTAGTGTAATTAAGCTTAATAGATTAATTAGAATTTAAAGTTGCCATTCTAAAGTTGATTAGCCATTCATAATTAACCTAGAATTGTTCTTGATTAATTTCATGGTGGTGAGACTTGATTGGTGTGGTAATTGAATGATTAAAGTGTTGAATTATTTCAATTTAATGTAAATTGTGTAATTGGACTAATTTATGAAATTAGGGTTCTAAACCCATTCCAATTTTAGGGCTTTTCATATATATGATATAATTTGATGTATATTTGATGTATGTCAAATTTGGGATTGATTGGATTTGATCTTGATGTGTTTTGAACAAATTAGGCCAAATTATAATTAATTAGAAAACTGGGCAGTTTCAGTATTTCTAGAAAAGTTTGGGATTTAAGTTTTAAATTATAATTTCATGTTTTTGACATGTATAAGTTATTTTGGGATTGATTTGGAATCAATTAAATATGTATTTGACATTTTAAGGACCAAAATAATTAATTTACAAAACTTGGGGGTAATTATAAGAAATGTGATTTCTTGGGTTAAAATTTCAGATTTTAAGTATTGGTTAATTAAATAAATAAGTTTATTTAATTATTTCAAGAAATTTTTTTGAAATCAGACAAATAAGTTTTCAGCGCTCCGCTGCGCCAACCCGTAATTCCTTATAAAACCCCAACAGTCTACTAATGCATTTTCACATGCCATAACATGTTAAGCATGCATTTTTATTCTAGTCATAATATTATACATGGAAACATATTAAATAGTTTAATTGTTTCAAACGGTTTAAAATTTGAAATTCAAATTAATTAAAAATTGGATATTTATAGTGTCTTAAATTTCCTTGGTATATTGGATGGAAATCCAGACATAAATTTCACAACCAATTTCAAATGGACAGTAATGTGGCCTGCACTATGTAAGAGCGAATCAGGATTTCCAGCTATGCCTATGATGTCAACGATCACGTCATTATTAAGCTCGCAGCTCGTAGAAAATACAATTAGCCCATGAGGGACTAATCAGAGAATTGAGAAGTCGCCACCAAGTATAAGACACTGTGAATTATTTAAGGCTGCCCTACACCTTGTAATGTCGACCTTAAACTCATTTGGGTTCGGAAGGGTCTCTTACTTATGCTAGTATAGTATCAAGGTTTGAAGAGAGAGATCACAACATCTTAATGCAAATATCATGCAAAGCTATTTAAAACATTCAAAAGCATAATCATGGAATAAAGGCAACAAATATTAACTTAGGGCTCTTAGGTCTTACCTTAGGTATAGGTCGGCTCCGAGAACACGTTTAACAGTCTTGGTTGATTGTTGGCTTTATCTATTGGAGAGAGGTTTGAGAGGTATTTTAGGGTCTGTTTTGCTTTTGGGAGGGTGCGTTTCACTGATTTTTGGCAAATGATCAGTTACAAGCCTCCAAAATTCGAATATAAAAAAGGTCCATTGTTTGTGTGAATGTCCTCTACTTTATAGCCAATAGGTTTGCAATAAAGAATGAATCAATCTTCTTATGAGGAAATCATCAATTATGGAAGTTGATATTAAGAAAATAAACAATTCAGGAAAGCGTTTAAGAAGTGAATTATCTGATTTTATGGAAATTAGTTAAGAATGAAATAAAATTGAGTCTTTCTGTAAAATTGGAAATACGACGCATGTCCGGCCGAATGTGGAGGTGTATCTGGCCGGATGTGATTGTTATGTCCGATCGGACTTAGGGGTTTTTATCATTCCGGATGTATATGGTTTCTCTATAGTATTAGACCTTAAAACATTCCTTAACTTTCATACAGTGCCCCTACATGAGACTCACCATCGGGCCATGTAAAAATACAATGCCTACAATCGCCCCCACTTGGGTAGGCTTGTGCAGTGTGTGATAGTGACAAGTCTATCAAAGTCATGTATGCATTTTCACGTACCTAGTTTGTCGAGCATCGTCGGACTTACATGCTTCTGTCGTAGTTGGCCCTCGAATCTTTCGATGCCTCATATGGTGTTGAGATACTTCGATCTCGCCAGGTTTTATTCCCAGCTCCAGTAGTTAATACACTAGTAAGTTGTCGATGATTCTATCAGTGTTGAGATGCTCTAATCTCGTCAGGTTTCATTCCTAACTCCAATAGTTGATAAACCCGCAGGCCACCGATACTTTGATCAGTGTTGAGATTCCTCTCAGACCTCCGGTACTTCGATCGGTGTTTAGATACTTTGATCTCGTCATGCTTCATTCCCAGTTCCAATAGGTAATGGACATGCAGTTCACTGATGCCTCAATCGATGTTGAGATGTTTCGATCCTGCCAGGCTTTATTCCTAGCTCCAATAATGATAGACCCGCAGGACGTCGATACTTCGATCAGTGTTGAGATACCCCGCAAGCCTCCGATACTTCGATCGGTGTTGAGATGTTTCGATCTCGTCAGGCTTCATTCCCAATTCCAATAGGTAATAGACTTGCACGTCGTCGATGCCTTTTCGGTGTTGAGATATTTCAATCCCGCCAGGCTTCATTCCCAGCTCCAATAGTTGATAGACATGCAGACAGTCGATGCCTCGATCAATTGTGAGAGTTGAGAGATGTATCGATCTCCGTTGTCATGATGGATGAACTCGCAAGTTGTCTTATGATTCGATTGTGATGATTGATGTTCCAAATCCAAACCACTTTTTCATTCCAAAATCAAAATGTATTTGGTATTCCAAGCCCAGTGGCGCTCAAAATACGTTTGGCGCACTAGTCTTTTCCAATCTTTCTAATTTTATCGGTGTTGCAAATCCGTTTATCGTTATAAATCTAATGGCGTTCCAACTCTATTAATGGGGAAGGAATGACCCTCACATCATCTCCTTCATTTGGTTTGTGGGATGATGGGCCATCAGGTATGTCGATGCATTTGATTGTGAGAGGCTTTATTCCCATGCCTTCAATCCTGAGTTCATTTTGTTGGGGGTTTTAAGAAGTATTATCGGGTAACGCTGCGGAACGCGGAAAATCAAAATTTTTCGATTTCAAAAATTTTTCTTTGATAATTAAAATAAACTTATTTATTTTAATTATTCAATACTTAAAATCTGAAATTTTACCCAAGAAATCAATTTTTTTTGTAATTACCGAATGACCTTATAGTTTGTAAATTGTTCATTTTAGTCCTCAAAATGTCAAATACAATTTTAAATGATTCCAAATCAGTACTAAAGTGATTTTAACATGTCCTACACATCAAAATATAAATTACAACTCAATCCCCCAAAATTATGCAAATTGCCGAGAGCCCCCCTTTGGAATTCATTTTTGCATTTTAGTCCAATCTTGTTCAAAACAAGTCAAGATCAAATCCAATCAACCCAAATTTAATATACATCATATATACATCAATACATAACACATATATGAAAATCCCAAATTTGGAAAGGGTATAAACTTTAATTTTACAATTTCTTCAAATTGGACAAATTACACCAAATCAAATGAATCCAACACTTCAATCAAGTCTCTACCACACCAAACAAGTCTCACCACTTTGAAATAACTCTAGAAAAATTCTAGATCATCAATGAGTGGCCCAACAACTCTATAATGGCAACTAGATCATCAAATGATCAAAAGAATGCTTACTAACATATTAGAAGCTTTGTTTGTTCATCATACATGCAAAGCCCTATCATCAAACTTCCAACCATCAAAAACAAAAAGAAGAAAGATTATAAAAACTTAAGAACAATATAGGATGTATCCAAGAACAAGAGGAATATTTTCCCTACAAATAGGAAGTTGGAAATACTTATTTCCAAGCTTATCTTGATTTCCTTTTGTTTTCTTCTCTTTTTCTCTCAAACTTCTATTGTTTATGTTTATGGAGGCTTAGTTAAAGTGAAGCAAATGGAAAAAATAACACTTTATATATCCTTAGGGTTTGGCCAAAAATAAAGAAAAAATAACAAAGATATTTTGTAAATTTTTAAATCAAATTTAAAAGGATGTCAAAATCAATTTGTTAACATTTTCCTTAAAGTTAAAGTCAATAATTTACACTTACTAATCATTTCCTAACATTATCATTTCATAAGATATTTATATTTTAATTGTCTTAATTATTTAACAATTAAATAATTAATTAATTAATTAAATATAAATATCTCAAATATATGTATTATATTTACTTTAAATATCTCAAATACATATATTAATGATATATGTCAAATATTATAATTTGATAATTAATTAATGTGTATTTAATAATATCATATATTAAATACAAACACACATTAATTAGAAAATGACGGTTCAATCCATTTGCATGTATCTTTCGTTTAACCGTTAAACGATTTATAAATAATCACCATTATTCATAAAAGTTTCCCTAGTGCTCTACAGGTATATTCCATTAGTGAGACTCTCTAGATTCAGGCATATCTGTCACGAAATTTAATTCCGTGTCCATATTTCACCCACCCCGTAAATTATGACGACCACGGATAAACTCGCTGAATCATATGGTTTACCCCAATGAACCATGAATCTTGGGAGACTTTTATAGACATGTATGTGTTTATTTAATAAATACTGAACGACTCACTTAAGATTTCCTAATAGATGGTATACCAACATCAGTAGGAATCTTCTTGAGTCGAGTGGCATAGTGGTCCTTCGACTTGAGATACCACTGTAGATATATGAGTTATCTTCCACACTTTGATGGCAGTCACGTCACCGATCTATTTAGATCAGACATCCGCATGTTCGTTGGGTGTGGACTGATGCTCATGATATCCTGTGAGTATCAGATAGAATCCATCAGTCCTGTGTACAGGATATAGGTATCGGTTACGTATTTTCGATCTAGTAAATACATGGTCGTGGTATACTTCGGAAGCAAGTTCCAAGTATTATTTAAAGATCGTAAATTTGAAAGTCGACTATATTACACCTTAGGGATTTGACGTTCTTATCTATATCCCCGGTGTAATATTGATAGTCTGTGACGGATGGATTATACGTATGCAATGATCTCGACTTGCATAGTTTAGCAAGATTATCTGTGGTCGTCATAATTTACGAGTGGGTGAATTATGGACACGAAATTGGACTTCCTGACGGATAAACCTAAACTTAGAGAGTCCCACAATATAAAATGTACTCGTTGAGCACTTGGGCAACACGTTATGAATAATATAGATTATTCGTAATACTTCACAGAATTAAATGAGTTAATTCGAATCGTTTAATCGGTTAAATGAAAATACATGCATTAGGGGCATTTCGGTCAATTAATAATTAATGTGTATTTGTATTTGATACAAAATTTGATTTGATACATATTAATTAATTGTCAAATGAGACTTTGATACATGTCATTAATATATATATTTGTTATTTAATGTCAATAAAAATACATATATAATAATAATCGTATTAATTAATTATTTAGATGCTTAAATATTAAATATCTAGATAATTAAATTATTTCAATATTACATAATTGTTATGCAATATGTTTGATTATTATTGGTTACATGTGGCATGATTTTATTAAGCTTAAAGTTTACAAATTAGATTTGTCAACTTAAAAGCTTATTATTAATTAATTAGATTAAAAATGACCAAATGACCAAAATGCCCTTTCCCCCTCCTACAAAGTCGGTTGTGCTTCCTATTTAAAGTGAGAAAATTTTATTTTCTCATTTAAGAACTAGCCATGGCCGAACCTCTCTAGTAAAAAAGCACCCAAATATTTGTTTGAAGAAACAAGGAAGAAAATGAAGAAATCAAGAAAAAAAGTTTGAGGAAATTGCAAGATTTGAGGTAATCTTCAATAATCTTAAACTTAGAAACCTTGTTTCTTGTTCTTGAATATCTATAATAGTTCTAGGGTTTCTTCATTTCTTATATTTTGGGCCTTTCTGAATTGGAGGATGGATTTGGAGGCTAGATACATTTGTGAAGTTGGGTTGGATAATATTATTGTAATATTAGTTTAATTTTATCATTTGATGACTTGTTGCCATTTTAGAGTGTTATGACCACTCTTGTAACTTTTAGAATTGTTATTAAGTTCTTCAAAGGTGGTGGCTTTGGTTGGTGTTAATGTTGATATGATTAATGTTGAGAAAATTGGAAAAATGATATTTTTAGGTACCAAATCAGATCTGGATTTTTTGTGATTTTGGTGATGAAAATTATGTTGTATAAATGTATTGGATGTGTTTTGGGCATTGGAACAATTGCCGGAAATTATTTCGAAGTTGAAATATGCCAAAATGGCAAAAAACGGCGTTACCGGGTGAGTTTTGGACTTACCGGATATCCGCTGTCTAAACAGTGAATTGGTCACTGTTTGGGCAGCCCATGAACTGCCCAAGAACTATTGGAGCTGACCTGGGCAGCCCCCATGTGTGTTGGTTGGTCGGTTCAGACAAAAACGCGTTTTATGCCATTTTGCGGAAAAATATTTTCGTAAAGGTTTCGTAGTGTTTCTAACCTATTTATATCGTTATTTGATATCGAATAAATATGTTTAGGTGAAATATGAATGAATTATTCATATTGGATATTGAATAATTTATTCGGTAATTTTAAAAGTTTTTAAGGTTATGATTTCACCCGAAACGCGAGCTTCCGTTGCGCCCGCGCCAAAAACCCCAACAGATACCCGCAGTGGGTTTTGTTTTAAATTATCAAACCCGCATCAAATCCTCTTAAATATTTAACAAATTCTACCCATTACGGACAGGTTTTTGCGGGTTTGCGGGTTTTTGGGCGAAATTGCCATCTCTAGTATTTATTCCAAACCTGTTGGTGTTCTAAACCCATCCAGTTTTCCAAACCTTTCAGTATTCCAATCCTATTGGTCTTCTAAACCTTTGGCCTGTTCCATTTTTCAGGGTGATCATTTTATAAAATTCCTTTGCTATCCAAAGCGTTCCAAAACCTCTCTTTGCTCCAAATATTTTTCTATTATAGGCATTCCAAAACCTAATTTTTTCGATCTAAAGGCATTCCAAAATTTGCTACTATTGTAGGTGTTCCAAAATCTAATTGTGCGGTGGGCATCGTCCCCATATATTACATCTAGGCAGGCCTCACCCCCAGTTACTATATTCATGAGGGCCTCGCCCCCATGTCTTGTCATCCTGACTGTCGGATGCTCTGTGTCTTAGAGGCTTGTTTTTGCCAAATTTCCTACAAATATATATTATTCGTATGTATGTGTGTATGCATGTATGTATGTATTCAAATGATCTTTAGTAGCGTGCCCGTCCTTCGGCTTGTAAGAGGTTACGATGTTTTTCCGCGGACGTATTATCAGATTTTATCTTTCTTATGTCCTGCTATCCCTCATTCGTCTGTTAGAATGAAACGCCAACTGATCATAATACTCAGAACATCATCCGTATGTTAGAACAAAATGACCAACTGAGCATTCGAGGGGTTTCCCTCCAGTTTCCACTTCAATATTCATAGAATGTGCGAAATTTATCTTTTTTTTCGGCATATTGATCCAACAACCCTCTAATTGCCTCAAATTCCCATATCTGGAAACCATAATAAATCCGTTCATATTGTATTTCTCCTCTACGTGTCTTGGATTCTCCGCATACTCTCTTTTGAACTTATCCTCTTTCATATCTAATATTTGCTTGTATTCAACATATATAACATTCCAATACCGTCTTCCTCATTGACAACCCAAAAATATCTTTATCATCCATCAATTTCATCAAGATATAATCAGCTGGCCTAGCATCTGATCGAGCCATCAATACCATATCACAAAATTAATAGAAAGATATCATCAATGCATCTTCATCCGGTATTGACGAGAAGTCCAACCTCTCGATCATCACATCCACATCTCGCATCTTAGCTCGAGATTGAGGAAAATATTGATCACGCATGTTGTAACTCTTGTAGACACTTCCAAAATATGCACATCACTGAAGACTAGTTACTAAAGCCTACTCACGGATCGAAAATCGAGTGAACTAATCTCTAATCCGAAACCAGGTTTGGTTTTTTCATCATCTTTGGATTGGACTACTATGTTGATTAGCACATTGTGCATTATCATTCCGCTAAACTCTAAATCCATGTCAAGAAAATATCCAAAAATTGATTCCTTGAACATTTGCAGTTGTGTCTCGGTCAAACTGCTCTTTAGGTTATCAAAAACTTTCGGATTTTCATCATATTTGTTACCTGACCTCGAGAACGACCTTCTACTAGTATAGTCATATCCAATGGGTGTGTCGAAATATCTAAAAAAAATCAGCAAATGGCATGTCGGATAAAGATAAAATAAAATGCCAATATGTGCGATACAAGTTGTCCTACACACTATTGCATTGTCTGATTGAGCGACATCAGTTGTTGCATAGTGCGACAAACATTGTGACAATTGATATCACACTAAATGTCGTTCTATAATAATGTGACAGTCAATGCGACAAAGTTTATACCCTAATGATAACAAATATTGTACAACCATTGCACACTTATTTTTCTTGTGCGACAGGTGTGCGACAGTTGTTGTCGCATTATCAAAGACTTGACTTCATGTATTGGGCATTTTATCAAACATAAAGTATGCACATGACAAAATAATAGCAAAACAACAGAAAACAAGCTGGAAGTATAAAATCGAACCAAATCATCAAGAAAATATATGCATTTCATGTACAAAATAAAAAAAATTAAGAAAATTTACTTGTTTTTGTTTGAATCTGAAAAAGAAAAATAAAAAATTGTCTTCTTTGAACAGTATTGTCGGTTTTACAAGAGAGTGAAAACTGAAATGTGAAATGTGAAGTAAAATGAGAGAAACATGAGTGGGCGAAGGTGAAATTATTTTGAGGACATTTTGGTCTCTCTATATGATTGGTTAGAATGGATAAAAAAAATCTAATTATACCTAATTAAAAAAAATGTCATGTTTTATTGGCTAGTTTAGCAAATTTCTCTCCATTGTTTTTCTCTATATCATTCATTGCTCATGATAAATGATTGCTTTTAAATTGGATGTGATGGTATACGCCCATTGGGGGTGTTCGCGGTTCGATTTGAGTCGGTTTTTTCATTTTTCACTTCAAAGCGCGCGGGTTGGCGGTTTGGGAAATTAGAAACCGAAACTGCAAATTTGATTAGGAAAATCGCGGCGGTTTGGGTTGACGGTTTAGTGGTTTGGGCGGTTCGGGGCGGCGGTTTGGATTATAAATTTTTTTGAGAAATTTTTGTGTGTTTTCACATAATAATTGAAGAGAAAAATACATAATTTTCATTTATACATTGCATATTGTAATATGATCATAAAATATCTTAAATTTCATGATTAAGAAGAAGAAAATTATAAAATAATATCTAATTTGAACGCGGGTCGGCGGTTTAGGCGGTTCGGGTCGCGGTTTGGGTCAAATTTTGCAGTTTGGGGCGGTTCGGGTTGCGGTTAGGTCAAAACCGCACACCGACCCAAAATTTACGGTTCGGCTCAAATTGACCCGAAATCATTTTTAATATTTTTTTCAAACCGCGCGGTACGGTTTGGATTGGTGTGGTTCGGTTTGGTTTTCGGTTTGACCCGAAATCGTGATCACCCCTAACGCCAATAAAACAACTCACAATGACATTTTTGTTTTTAATATTAACACATATTATCTTTAACTAAAATTACATAAATAGACAAAAGATAATGCTCTCCACATCGTACTAACTACTCTTGCTTTTTAGATAAGGTCCAACTCAAATTCCACATTTTATATTAATTTAGAGAATAGGGAGTATTATTTTATAATCAATGGTAAGTATATATTTTTAATATGAGCCTCGTCGGTTAGTAGACAAACTTCATATAGAAAATGCCTTTTCTTTCCGATAAAGCATCTACTAGATGTCCTTTTCTTTTCTACATAATTGTTTCCGGAACATCATATGTAATGCTTTAAGAAGGAAAGATAAAAATTTTATGTGATACTTTAAAAGAAGAATTTATATATATATTAATGTGGACTCACTCTTTTCGGATTGAGTAAAATTTAAATATATTTTTTATAATAATAAAAAAATTGAAAAACGATGGAGACACAAAAAATAGAATAAAAAATATCACAAAAACACTAAAAGACGAGTAAAATTATTTGTCTTTTAACTAAATTTTGTTTGTCTTTTTTATGTATTTGTGCTAATTTTTGTGTGAATATCATTACTCTAAAAGATTTAAAATAAAAGAAAATTCATATATGTTATTTTAGAAAGAAAAATAAAAAATTTTAGGGAAAAAACACTGAACTTTTATATGTAGTAGTATAGGATCCGCGCTTTGCACAAGTTGAACAAATCTTTAATTATAACTAGATAAGTATTTGTGCGTTGCTGCGGTTTTTTATTTTTCAAAAATAAATGAGTTATTCATATTTATGTACAGATAATCCTTCATAACTAAATAGTCGAGATTCATGAACATCAAAACTGCATCGAGTTAATTTGACATAGACACCTAATGAAAGAATAAAATACGTAAAAAAAAAAAAAAGTAGATAAAATTTCATTTGTTTCATTCCAAAATAAAAATAAAAATGCATAATTCATAATGTTATACATATTTTACAGTGATAACAATAATAAATCCATCACATTTAACTCAAATTACTAATTGTATTTGCAAATTCATTCTCCTAAAAATGACAAATATATTAATTACATCAAATTTATTCACCTACAAATACATTCATTAGATCAAGTATATTCACCTCCAAGAATTGACAAATTTATTTATTAAATCAAGTTTATTCACCTATTAAATTTACTAATGTGTACTTATTTCATATATAAATCACAATATCACATATCCAACACATAAACCAATTGACAAAATTATTAAAAATACCAAAAAAATCAATTATAAACCCAAAGAAATCAAAATTATAACAATGGAAAAAAAAAATGTGTTGATTAAATCACTCCAAAGTTTAAGAGTGGATTCTCAATGAGTTTGATTGTTAACCATTAATCATTAATAGATATAGAAACACAAAAACACTATTGATTTGTTTAACAATTTTAGAGTATTGAATAGATTTTATATGTGTGACTGCTTAGATTCTTAATTGTTAGGCATGTATTGTTTGTTCGAATATCCGGAATAGGTTTATAAATTCGGATAATTGGAAGCTAAGTTCTCAATTTTCCATGACATTTAGAAAAAAAAAAACACTGAATTTTTATATAAAGATATAGATAACGTTTAAATACAAACATTTTAAAACAAAAATTAGTTTCTAGATAATGGCCTTAGGTTTTATTAATTATGTTACATGTGAGATGATATATTACTTTACAATCTC
This sequence comes from Zanthoxylum bungeanum, assembly GCA_019454045.1. Taxonomy (NCBI): domain Eukaryota; kingdom Viridiplantae; phylum Streptophyta; class Magnoliopsida; order Sapindales; family Rutaceae; genus Zanthoxylum; species Zanthoxylum bungeanum. The sequence goes on from SKCR01044105.1 coordinate 18,610, forward strand.
AATTTATATCCATACAGTTATGAGTATTCTTAAGAATATCTTATATAAACGGTCAGTTGAGATTGAACCAAAATTAAAGATCTCAAATTTGAGAAAAGTTAATATCAATTATAATAAGGATCAATAGGAGATCATATATTTTAAAAACTCGTTTAAAACCGCATATGCATAGAATAAAGATAATATTAGTAGTAGCTTGTTTTGAAGTCTATGCCTCATAGAAGGTGTCACTCAATTCTCTCCCCTTGGTTTCAAATGGAATTAATGTAACACAAATCAATGAAAAAATAATTACAGCCTCAAAGAGAATCACCACAGCTATTTGATGGCAACCAGTCACCAGTCCAATTGCCACAAGAGGGCATACCATCCCACCAAATTTCCCAACTGAGTTTGCAACTCCGGCACCGGTTGTCCTACTAGAAGTTGGATATATCTGCACTCATATACCAAATACAGAATTAGTAAATGGGTGACCAGGATTTGACCAACCAATTCGTGTCGTATTTGTGTCGTGCTTGGAAGTACAGTTAAAATAAATATAGTACTAAAAGAGTAGGAAGTTTTTTTTTTTGGAAACGTTGGAAATCCCGGCTCCAAATCATCCGACTCGGGTTTAAGCGGGTCAGGTAAAACCTCCCAGGTGGCCCAGGCTCTTATAAGAAGTGCACAGATATGAGGCATTCAAGAAGTATGCAGGGGCTACCTCTGGGGTAAGAATGCTGGCAATGGTGAAAGCTCCAAAAGCAAACATGCGAGCTCCTACTAATAATCCTGTTATTACAATGCTGGATTGTAGCATAGCCAGTGGCAGAATACAAATGAAAGCTAAGATGAGCATAATCGTTAAGGAAAGCTTTCGACCAGCTCTGTCTACAATGATTCCAGCTAAAACAAGTCCAGGAAGCTCTGCAAAATAAATTTGAAGCCACATGAACAAGAAATAGAAAGTAAAAGCATTACACTGTGTGCTAGGTTCCCATTATATAAGTAGGGTTTGAGGAAGGTCCTAATGTACGCATCAGTCTTGCCGCTAATTTTTTTTTTCCATGGTTTGAACTCGTTATCAAGCGGATGGCAAGTTAGCACTTCAGCATCGCACTGGGCACGACTTTCAAGATATAGAAAGCGAGTTTAAAAAATGGGGGCATTGATTATGTAGTACCTCCCAAGCTAGCAAGAAACACATCCAAGTAAAGGCTAGAATCATGTATGCTTTGAGAAAGCACAAGAGTTGAGCCACATTTGCTTCGTATACTACTTAACTTGGAGGTCATTAATATGATCCCATAGTATGTGAATGAGTTTCCAAAGAACAGCATCCATAAGAGAAGAGTTGTTCTAATTAATCCTGGTGAGAAAAGTATAAGAAACGAAGAAAGGCCTGATCTCAGCTTCGCGATTTTGATATTATTTGAGGAGAGCAGAGGGGTGTGGTCCGGAGGAGAAAGTTCTTCATCAGGCCTTGTTGTTGCTTCTGATACAAGCAAGCCGTTTGGGAGTTTTGCTTTATTGAAAATAGCTATCTTCTGGAGAATTTGATGTGCATCAGTAGTTCTACCTTTTGTATTTAAGTATCTTGGAGACTCCGGTGCAAGACTGTATAAAAGAAGCACCGCGAATGAAGGTATAGAGGATAATGCAAGTAGCCACCTCCAGTTCAATGTTGTCATAACAATCTGCAATAGGAGTAACAATCTGAAGTCAATAGTCTAAAAGTTTTAAACATTCTGAAGCCTTGGTAACATACATACCCATGCAAGTATAGCTTCAAAGACTGATCCGAGTGTCCAGAAAGTTGAGAAAATGACCATCCACGAGCCTCTCTTTGTAGCAGGAACAAACTCTAGAAACCAGGCTGAGAATACAGGGCCACTGCCTACGCCAATACCAACTAAACCGCGAAGAGTCACCAGTGATATATAATTCGGGGAGAATGCACTTAATAAACCAACCCCACTGGTTATCACTGCTATGCCAAGAAACCCTTTCCTGGAAAAAGAAGAAATTGAAACAAGCTAAATGTGTTGATAAGAGCATACTTAATTCGCATATCTATTTGAATGAATCGCGACTCCATATTTTGTGCTAAGTTTTGAAGCAATTTCACATTTTATGATGATGAAACATGAAATTAAGCAAAAAAATATACTCACTTTCTTCCAAAGTTGTCTGATATAAGACCCCACAAGTAAACTCCAACAAGGTTGCCTGCAAAAACAACAGTTGTTAACAAGCTTTCTTTACTTGATGAGACTGCCCATTCAAATTTAACAGCTGGTCCTATGAAAGAAAGAATCATGATTTCCATGGCTTCCGCGGAAACTGCAAGTCCAGCATAAGCAAATACAAGATACTGAAACTTCCCAAACCCCATGGAAGTAAGTGCTTCATCCACTGTGTAACTGTGGCTCTCATCAGCCATCTAGAGAATGATCAAGTCGAAAATTAAACAGTTCCCATCAGTTCATCCCCATCAAAGAACAAAAGTTTTTAGAAAGTTACTTGAGATTCCCTCCACGAGATCCAGGAAAAAAATTGTTTTGATGTTTACTTTAAGTAAAATTAAAATCCTCTCCCCCTCAGCTAGCTATATGTGAGCAATGGCATAAACTATACTTAATAACAACTCTGAAGTCTAAATCTGTTTAAACCTGAAAACATTGAGACTTGTGATGTACTGATCTACTAATAAAATATTGTCCGTTTTGTTAGTTCAGGATGACGCAACACTAAAAGATTGGTCCATTACGATTTTGTTCTAGTTTACTAGGGTGTCCAAACTCCGAAACCCTTGCATAGAGACCTCTTGTTAGACAAGAGTGGTCCTCATAAGTACACTACCCACATCCTTCACAAGCCTTCTTACTAAGAGATATCCAGCTACGAAACCCTGACCCAAAGGCTTCTTATTAATTAAGGGTGTTCTTCACTTCCCGATTTCAATCCACTGTGTAACCCAAAAGCCAGCTTGAGAGTTGAGGGTTGCCCAATGTTTATATTTTGAGTTTAATTATTTATCTAAGCCGATGTGAGATATTTTCCTCAACATAATCAAATATTGGCAAAATAAAAAGATAAAATGGTAGATCAGGGGAAAGCTTCTTAAATGTCATGAGGTCAGCCAACCCCCTCAATTTTTATAAACTGTTATATTTATATTATACAACAATCTGATGCATTTGCTTATTTATTCAACTGTCAACAGTATATGATGACATTAAAATGACACAGCCTATAGTTATTAGTATCTATCCTATGCTTTTCAATATCTATTTGAAAAGGAAAAAAATGATTTTTTTTTAATATAAAAGAAAGATTTTGGAAAGATTTTATTACAATAATATATTCTTTCAATTTCAATCTATAGTGTGATGAGTGAGACTTTTAAACATTTATGTTTGTTGATAGGGGTAAAAGGTTGTAGAATAAGGTTTATGCTATAAATAGGATTTTGGGAAAAATCTTAGGCAGAAAAGTTTGAGGTTCATCTGGTCCGGATGAGTTCGGTCCGGATCGGGTTTAGGTAAAAAAATTCGAGAGTTTGGGCTCGATTTTTATAGATAAAATTATATATTTTAATTAAATTAATTAATTTTTAATTATAAATACATATATTTATAATTAAAATTTTAAGGTACAATTAAAAAACACTAAAAATATTGATATTTTTAAGTATTAAAAAATTAATTATTTTATTTTTAAAAATAAAAAATTATTATTTTCAAAAACCTCGTTGCCACCTTTACTTGATATACGTAGTCTTATTCATGTTTTTCTTTAAAATAAAAATAAAAAAAAAATATTTTTTTCCAGTTTGAATCCGTGACCAATCGAATATCAAATAATCTTCAGAATGTTTCCTAGCTTCTACTTTGTTCCAGCATATCAGTTTGTCAACTTTCAATTTAAGAAATAAAATGTCCTATAAACTCAGAGAAAAAATACTTAATCAAGATCAAGTAAATACTAAGAGTTTTTTTTAATCACTAATATTATTAAGAAGAAGAAAAATTTGTCAGACCACACAATTAAAAGCAGTATAAATTATATCTGATTAATTAAAAACCATATGTTGCAAATTGTTTATGGATTAGATTACATAACATGAGAGTAAGATGTGAAAATTAAGAAATGAACTTTAAATTTTATCAGTTGCATACATAAATAAGCAGTCACTGAAAGTGTTTGCTGAAGCATTGTGAATGACATACTTTTTACAATGGTGAAGACTGAAGAGAGCACAAGCAGCTAAGCAACAAGCTTTTACTATGATTCAATTGCATCCACAGCATCTTTCAATTCCCGTCCCTTCGTTTCAAATGGGAAGAGCAGAGTGGAGGCTATGGCCAGAACAAATATTACCTCAAACAGAATAATGGCGAGTCTTAGGTGACAACTGGTCACGAGTCCAACGGCTACAAGAGGGCATACCATGCCTCCGATTCTTCCCACGGAACTCGCAACTCCAGCTCCGGTTGTCCTCATAGACGTAGGATATATCTTCGAACAAAAGATATGAAAAACATATCAGAAGCAGTATAATAAGATTGAAGAACTCGACTGCTATTTGTTATAAATCTTTTCAATAGGTATGAGAAGTCCTGTGAGAGTACCTCCGGGGCATAAATGGTGGCAACTGTTATGGTTCCTGTGGCACACATGCGAACTCCAAATAGTAATGCCGTAGTAACAATAGCAGACTGATGGAAGACCAGTGGCAGAAGGAAAATGCAAGCTAGGACAAACATAAGAGTCATGGAGAGCTTGCGGCCAATTTTGTCCACTATTATCGCAGACAAGATAAGCCCAGGAAGCTCTGTAAAATAAAATCAACACGAATGTTACTAAGCCATGACTCAACAAAATATATTTCAATATTAAGTAAACAAATAGGTCAACAGAAGGCATATAGTACCAGCCAAACTAGTGATAAACACGTCCAAATAGAGGCTATTATTTTTTGATTTATCGGCATGGAGGACCTTTGAGCCGCATTTATTTTCTCCACTAAGCTTAGAGGTCAACAAGACAACACCATAATATGAGAAAGCATTTGCAAAGAATAACACCCATAGTAGAAGAGTTGTCCGGATTAATTTTCTTGAGAAAAGCATGAAGAATGATGAGAAGCCGGACTTCAATTTCCTGATGACTTTCCTTGTCATTGGGAGCACCTGTGTATCTCGCGATGCAGTTGATTCTTCATTCTCTTTAATAGCTTTATCGGAAACAAGCATGCCAGGAGGGAGTTTTGTACGGTTGATGGAAGCCATATTCTCAAGAATTCTATGTGTATCACTTATTTTACCTTTCGCACATAAATACCTTGGTGACTCAGGTGCGAGATGATAAAAGAGAAGCAGTGCAAATGATGGTACAGAGGACAATGCAAGTAGCCACCTCCAATTGAGTTTTGTCATGACAACCTGCAAACGATAGAAGGTTGAAATTTTAAGAAGCCTGAAAGCCTTCAGTCACCAGCATATCAGTTATTGCTTATGAAGAAGAAAACTAAAAAGGTATGATATTTTTTCCACAAAAATGAAAATGAATGATATTTTTCCACTTTTCCTAAGCTTTTAAAGGTACAATATTTATTCTGGAACGATGCCAAAAGTTTTTGAATAATGAAGCAGCAGCAAAACCATCTGGGATAGCTTACGAATGAATAAAATATCTGACTACTATAAATTGAGGATTATGTTTTCAGTGACTTGATATAATGAAATCTTGTTTCATCTATTTATTCTTCTCCCCTTTCTAATTATTTTCTCCGACTCTATCTTTCTTTTCTCCCCTGTCCTACATCATTACCACACCATAAGGGAGAGAGGGGAATGTTTTTAGAAAACTAAAAGGAATATCATCTAAGAGTGATTTGGATAATGACTGTAGAAGTTAGGAAATTAAACACACCCAGGCAAGTGAAGCCTCAAAAATTGTTCCGGCAGTCCAGAAAGCTGAGAAGACTACCATCCACGTGCCTCTACGTGAAACAGGAACAAACTCCAGAAAATAGGATAAGAATACAGGCCCTCCGCCCAAACCAAAACCAACAAAACAACGAGAAATCACCAATGCCACATAATTTGGGGAGAAAGCACTTAGCAATCCAGCCACACTAGTTACTGTGGCTATGCTGAGAAAACTCTTTCTGTAAAGGCCAGACAATTGCAAGAATTTAAAAAACTGGAAAAAAAATACATATAAAATGTCTAGTTTCAACCGAAGACATTATAATTATGAATAAATTCTTTAGTATGATGGTCTGACATTTGATCAGATAAGTGCGTCATCATAATTTACTTAAGGAAATCAGGGAAAAATGGTGAACCGATGTAAAGAAATAAAATGAATTTTATTTTCTATAAAACCTGGTAGAAGGCGAAGAAGAACTTATTTATATTTCTGCTGAACCAGGGGCAAAAAGTTACTTTCTGCAAATATAACAGTCAAGAAACAGAAAAGCGATTTTCACTTTACAATCCAAGATGCCAATGACTAGATGAGAATTAAAATATGATAACATTCTCCAAATGGCAATTCACAAGTAATATGCGATGACTGGAACAAAATGGAATGAATGAGGTGATAGAAATATTAGTCATAGATTCTAGTAATACTTGTCGTGACATATGAGGAAGACCACATAATAGGTTTGGAAAGCTGGAAATTGACACACTCCAGTGAATTTATTGGCTTATAAAGGGGGCGAAATTTTGTATATTTGCTACTGCTAATATGCAAAACCATAAATATTTTATTCTTTCTCCACAGATACTTATGACAGCCAATTGCTTCTATGTGCCTACGTGTTGAAGTTTCAGTGGACGAGTGCAAAAATTAATCTTTCAGGTAAGCCAAACATTAACTTAAATATGTACATATTAAATTTCAAAGATTTTTCAATCTCTGTCCTTTTTTATTGCAATCAAAGTTCTGTCCATCATGTGCTTCATGTGCTTACATATTAAGCAAGCACATGATGAAACTTCCAAATTATGCACATTTAATTAATATACAGAAGTATATGAATCAAATGAAATCCTGTAAACACAGAGCCTCTGTTGAGCAAATGAAGATCTAGGGTAAAAGAATAATAATATGCCATCTGCAATGTAAGAAGATATTCTCGCAAATCATAGCAAGTATACTTTATAACATTAGATGTCAGACTTAAGAAGCAATAGCCTACCTCCTCCCATAATTATCAGAAATAATGCCCCAAGAATATGCTCCAAGCAGCATCCCAGCGAAAACGACAGTGGTTAGCAGGCTCTCTTCGCTTGAGGACAGTTTCCACTTTGACTTGACTGCTGGTCCAACAAAAGAGAGAATCATAATCTCCATTGCTTCTGAAAACCAACCAAGTCCAGCATACGCAAGCACAAGAGCTTGAAACTTCCCAAATCTCAGAACAGAAAGTGCTTCATCCAACGTGTAAACAGGGCCTGCATCTCCCATCTAATGAACCATATTGAAAGATAATCATATTGTTGTAACTTCAACACGTCCATCACAATTATTAGTCCACTGCAGGCTATATATGCATAATTAACGACTTCGCCAACAGAACAAATAATCGTAACAAATAACAAGAAAGAATTTCATATCCTTTTGCCTTAGTCAGACCAATGAATTTAAATGTTACAGTAATTTTTTTTTCCTCAATTGGAAAAAATCATACAAAATATAATATATTTGAAGTCAATGTTACATACTTGTATATTTAAATCATTATTATCTTCTTCACTTCAGCAACTCTCATATTTCAAATCCATAATTAAAAATAAACAAAAATTAAAGTCAAAAAAACCCACCTGAGGGTATGTTTGGTTTAAGGTGACAGACAGACATTAAAATAAATTCAGAACACTTGAAAGTAACTTAAAAGCAGTTATCAAGCGAAATTCAGAACAAGAACAGATTCAAAAGCACACCCAGATAAAAGATTCATCATCTAACAACAAACATTAGAAAATAAATGCAACCCAATTGATCAAAAACTCTATATGATCACAAAAAGAACATTATTACCTTTACTGGCTTCACCTGAAAGAGTTGAGTACTGAGTACAGGAGAAGTGAAAATACAACTGGGCGGTTAAACCGTCTTGTCGTACAGAGGCGTTTAATGGATATATATGGGAATTGGCCAAAGAAACTGTTAACAAAAGAGAGCTAGAACAACAACAGTTACAGGGAATATGTAATCATTGTTTGTTAATGATTATAGAGGTGTTAGTGGAACAGGGCAAGTACCCTGAAGTGACAAACCAGAAAATGACACGTGGGGTTTTTTTTTTTTTTTTTTGGGTGGTGTCTTTCTTGTTATGATTAGAGTAAGAATATTTAATTCTGCGCCAGAATGAAGAAAGCTTTGAAATTGGCAACACTGCTACTACTAGCGGACAAATGTGTGCTTACTGCAGCTGAAAATGATATAAAAATGCCGAATTTCATGATAATCCCGAGTTTTGAGGCCACGTACGAATACACGTGGCTTCCCATCAATAGATAACTTTTTAAGTTTATTTTTACTAGCACATTACCCGTACTTTGTGTGAGTTAAATATATCTTTAATTATAATTTCATATCATAAAATAATTATAATGTTAATTTAGGTATTAATCTTGTAATATTTCACATCTCATCGATTTTATAATTAGACAATTTGATTTATTTACATTTAATATATATATCATGTTCATTTATTTCGCAATTGTCAACTAATATTTATTATACACATTAGAGTTTCTCTATCTGTTTTGTATCTCATTTGAAATCATATCTCTAACTATAAATAATTTTTAGAATGCTTAATTTTTTTCCTGATGAATTTCAATGAAATTTTATGTAATTTATTCAATTTTAACTTAAATTTTCTTTGCAATAACTAATCCGCATGCTAAAACATAATAAATAATAAAAATTTTATAAAAAATTCTAGAAATAATTTAAAGTCAATATTAACTTTACATTAACTAATAGTCATAGACATAGTCTCCATCCTGAAGCACAAAAAACTAATAAAAAAATCATGAAAAAAACTTATAGAAATAATTTAAAGTAAAATTACAAATTACAAATAACAAACAATAATAGACCCGAAATCAAAAAAATTGGTTAGGTTTTGTGAACAACTGCTATTTAGTTTTCTTATTTTAATAAAAAATTATGTTTTATATTGTAATAGGTCTATTATTTTAATAATTTATTATTTTAATTTTAAAATTTAATAATAAAAAATTAATTATAGATTCATTTTAATTTTATAATTTTATAATAATATAAGATTTTATTTTAATATTGTAATAAATTTCTTATTTTAATAATTTCTTATTTTAATTTTATAATTTAATTAAAAAAAATTAATTACAGATTAAGAGCCACATACGTTTTTTTTTTTAATTTTAATGAGAGATTATAATATGTTTCTTTATTATAATATGTTTTTTTATTTTAATAGTTTATCATTTTAATTTTATAATTTAAAAATACTAAATTATAATATTAATAAATTAAAGTAATAAGTTTCTTATTTTAAGAGGATATTATGTTTTTATACAATTTAATAAAAAAAAAATACTTTTAGGGATATTTTAATTTTGTAATTTAATTAAAAATAATAATTGTAGAGATTAGATACACATGACGCAGTGACTTATATACACACACATATATTTATATTTATATATCAGATAGTATAATATGTTTTCTTATTATAATATAGTTCTTATAAAATTATAATACATATTTTTATTATAATAGGTTTTTTTATTTAATAGATTTATTATTTTATAATTTAATAATATTCCTTATTTTAATATGATAATATAATATGTTTTATTGTTATATTAAGTTTCTTATTTTTAGAATTATTAATTTAATGTTATAATTTAATAGTATTTCTTATTTTAATAGGATAATATAATATTTTTTCTTATTATAATAGAGTTATTATAAAATTATAATATGTATTTTTATAGTAATAGGTTTTTATTTGATAGATTTATTAATTTATTTTTATAATTTAATAGAAGGTTCTTATTTTTAGATTTATCAATTAAATAATATTTCTTATTTTAATTGGATAGTATAATATGTTTTCTTATTATAATAAAATTCTTATAAAATTATAATATGTATTTTTATTGTAATAGGTTTTTAGTTTATAGATTTATTATTTAATTATATAATTTAATAGTGAGCCAGTTTAATGTGTGTGTGTGTTTGTTTTCTTTTTATAATAATGTTTTTATACTTAAATTTATTAATTTAATAGTATTTCTTATTTTAATTGGATAGTATAATATATTTTTTTTATAATAGAGTTCTTATAAAATTATAATATGTATTTTTATTGTAATATATTTTATTTAATAGATTTATTAATTTAATTTTATAATTTAATAGTGAGCCATCATGTGACGCAATGGGGAAGCTTAACAATATTTAATATATATATATTATATAGCACAATGGTGTGGGTGAAAGAGAAGACAACCATTGTTATGATTAAGAGAGATAATGTATCCAAATGTTATCTTTATGTTGCTTAATTAGCGGTTCAAATCATTTCATTATAATTTAATGGCTGATAACAATCATTTCATTATAGAATTTCTATAAAATTGGTAATTATAGTTTACCAAACAAATCAAATAACAAAATTCTTTTCATTATAAAATCTCTCTAAAAATATAAATTGTAAATTATCAAATAAATTAAATGGTAGATCATACGATAAATTCTTTAACATTGTATCGTAGGCATAAGCAATATCTAATGTGTGTGTATATATATATATATATATATTGTAATAGTTATTAATTTTTTAAAAATATTTAAAGTTTTTAATTTTGACATCAAACCGGTCATTTGTATGGATTGTCTCAAGACCACTCCTACCTAGTTTGTATCAAATGGTGAATTTGGATATGATTCTTAGATAAAGTGTGTTAATTTTTTTATAATTTTTTACCAATGCATGTATGTATAATAATGAGCAATTAAGTAACATATGAATTCTTACTCTTAATCACATAAGCAATTCTCCTTTTCTTGTTTTAACGTATTTGATAAGGGATTGTGACATATAGTAGGGGTGGCAATTTGGGTCAGGATTCGTTTATTCGTTCGATTCGATTCGCTTTAAAGCGAATATGGGTTTGGAAAAATGGATTCGTTTATTAAATGGGTCAATTCGATTCGATTCGTTTATTAAACGAATCGAATCCGAATCTGAGCTTGTCAATTCATTTATTTGTTTAGAATTCGTTTATTAAATGAATCATAAACGAATCGTCCGAATCGAATTCGATTAATATTCGTTTAATTAAATTACAAATTAACCATTATAATTTTTGAAAAGGTGTTTAAGAAGAAGGATATTTTAGTAATTACTTATAACCTAAAAAAGTAACTATATAAAGAAAAATTCTAACCCTATTTCACTCACTCAACTTCCAACCCTATCTCACACACTCAGCCGCCGCCTCTCCCTCTCTTCTCCATTGACCTATCTGAATCTTGCTATGAAGGTAATTTTGTATGGTTTAACTCTATTGTATGTCTAACACATTTCAATGACATTAATTCATGTTTTAATCTTTATAGAGGTGGTCGTGGTGGTGGAGGTGGCCGCAAGGGTTATTCTAATGGTCTTGGAGGTCGTGGCAGTGGTAGGGGAGGTGGAGCCTACCAGATCGATTGATTTATGTAGCTTGCAAATCATCTTCACATGGATCTTCCACCTAAGCCCCTCGTTGATATTTGGGTTTTACGTTTTCCTTTCGGTAAGCTTCCTCTTAGTTGTGTTAATTGTCGATAATGTAATCGTCTTAAACTTGCTTGTATCTTTGTTAATGAGATGGTGATAAATGAGTCAAATTCAAAGGCCTAATACATAATAAAAAAACCCTTGTGTTTTAATACGTAGGTTAGAATATGATGAATTGACTATTTTAAAGGTTGGAATTAGAGTATGAAGAATTGACAAAAATGATTCGAATTTTTATATATATATATTTTTGATGGATTTGTTAATTTGTTTGTTATGGCTTTGGATCTTGGAAACACAGAATATACCGTCAAGTGCGAAGTAAGATATGATATGTCGGCCGGTATGTGTACCATAAGAGGTTTAGGTATCTATGTGAGTAAAGTTACGATTCTTAAAGACTTTGGCCAAAGCCGATCACCTAGGGTGGATCGCATCAGTTGTAACGAATCGTGGACATGTTGACATGAGATGTGCGCCTCAGAAACTTGACGGTATATTCTATGTTTCCTAAGCACAACTCGGATAGCCTACGACGGAGGGATTGTTAAACAAATGTGATGACCTCGACTTGTATAGTTCAGAAAGGTCGTTCTTGTTATTCGCGAATTCGGAGGTGGTCGAATTACGTACATATTGTTAGTGTCCTACACATGCCACAAGATCACTAAAATGATTTGTGTGTGAATAAATCAAAGACAAGTTGCAGAAATTACTTACTTTGATCGGTTGAGATTCAAAACTTTTCATGGATGTGTGGAAGCTCCAAGCTTTCTTTTGCATTCCAAACTCAAGGGTGAGTTTCCATATCACCTTCCTTTGACCCATTTAAGTGCTAGCTTGAACAAAATTGAAAGAAAAAATTTATCCTCCAAGGAGTAGTAGTTTCGGCCAAAGAGAGAAATTGGGAGAGATGAGTGAATAATTGATTTTTGTTTCCAAAACATAAAGCAAAAGTTGTGACTTGGTTGATGTGTTGGTTGAATAAATCGAATTTATTATGCCAACCACTTCCATCAAATAGTGACTAGTTGATGTAAGTGAGTGGGTCCCACTACTTTGAATTCAAAATTCAAGTTGACTTACACAACACACTTTGGGCCCGGTTCGTTTAATTTGACTAAACGAATTTTCCGTCGCGACGTAATTAAATCCAATTTAATTAAATAATAATGCCTCGCAAAATTATTATGAAAGTCGCTTGCGAATTAATTCTAAATTAATTTGTTCGCTAGAATTAAAATCCAATTTAATTCCGCATTGAAATCCAATTTCAATTAATATATCTAATATATTATTTTAGCCCAATTAATTAAATAGTAAAATCTAATTTCAATATTAAATTCATTTTGCCAATTAATTCCAAATTAATCACGTTCTCTCATCTCGACGAATTTAATCCTAGATAAATTCTCGGTGCAATTAATCCCAGATTAATTCTTTATCTGATAATTAATCCTAGATTAACTCTTGCCGTAATTAATCCCAGATTAATTTTCTCTCTCATAATTAATCCCAGATTAATTCTGTTCGAGTCAAATCTCATCGGTGAATCTTTGGGAAGCGACCCAAGAGATCCTTGGATATGTCGGCAGTAAATCCGGTTGTCGGACTATCTGAACACGTGCGTATCCTGTACCACGTTCTTACCGATTTACAAGACATGGTTGGCTTCTAGCAAAGCACCGTGCCTACCCAATTCTCCAGAAATATTCAACGAATAATATACAATCTTTATCAAGCGTAATATACGATGTATTGCGTATTACGATCCAATATCGGATGTCACATGCTAGGCTTAGGGCTGGAATTGTGTATGCCCCGTACGAAGCATATATCGGATCATCAGCAACTAGCCTCTGTAATCGGATAATCATGACCTTGTTATATTATCCCGAATAGCTGCAGCATTTAAGAGTACCGGTTCTGTATCTCTGCGTGATTATCATCTCCATATGACTGAAGTGATACTTCCATCTTGACACCATACCCAATACACTACGATTCTCAGTATACCCAGAAGAGGCATACACAGAACCTGTTAAAGCCTCGGATGACCAAAACCAAAGCGTACTGATTGTCGCAAGTATTAGCGATGCAAGTCTCAGGTTAAGACCACATACACCTGATGAGTGGTAAATCTATCACTATTTCCCACTCATTTAACCTAATATTTTGTATAGTTTCTTGAGTTTTGTGAATATTTTGATGTGTTTTGTGTTATTTTATAGATAAATAAAGTTTCAGGACATTCTGGAGGTGATTTGGGCAAAAACAGTGAAAATTGGACGAAAATGGCATTTTGGTAAATTCCCGCGTCGCGACGCCAAGACCTTCAGCGTCGCGACGCCTAACGTGCGCCGAACAGTGCTAACGTGCGCCGGGTCCACAAATCAGAATCTGAGAAAAGTTTGACTTTGCTAACATGCGCCGTGCCACGTGTCACCATCATAGCCGATCTGCTAACATGCGCCGTGCCACGTGTCACCATCACAGCCGATCTGCTAACATGCACCGTGCCACGTGTCAGCATCCTACGGTGCTGACAGTCATCATCGCCATGTGTGCCACGTGTCACTCCATGTCATTGCCACGTCATCAGCCACATCACCAGGTTGACCAAGTCAAACTGCTACCTCACCGCCACGTCATCATCAGCCAATCAGGAAGTGCCATGTGTCGTAATCCTACGGTGCCGACAGTCTCTTTCCCACGTGTCACCACGTCACCACCACGTCAGTGCCACGTCAGCATCAATCATTGAGTATCTAATCCTTATCTGACACGTGGCAGATAAGAATCTCATCGACCAATCAGAAGCCGCCACGTGTCACAATAATTGAAGCCCAACCACTCTGCCACGTGTCACCTTATCAGCTTATCCAGAATCTGCAAACCGACGAACCAGAGCGTGCCACGTCGATAGAAGCTGGCGTAGCGACGCCAAAGGCCTTGGCGTCGCGACGCTGGAAGCCTACCAGGCCTATAAATAGAGCTTCAAATTTCAGTTTTAGTTGTACCACTATCTCTCATCTCTTTGATGTAAAAGTGAGTTTCTCTCTCTACTTTCTTTTAATTTTTAGTTTTTAGTTTTTTAGTTTTGTAATTAATTTTAATTACGTTTTGTAATAATAATAATTTACTTGTTTTTTACTTTTTACAGTTTTTACTATTTACCATGAAGAGGTAACTTCCCCAGCTAGGGTGAAAGGTAATTCTTTTACTATTGCTATTTAGATTAATCTCCCTTAAATATAATATATTCACTATTTAAAATATTGACTTAAAAAGGATACCGCCAGATTGGTCGGTTGGTAATTAAACTTTCTTACCGCCTATATGGCGGTTCATGGACAAATCTTTTTACCGCCTTAATGACTGGTTGGACTTAATTTGACTTAATCAGGATACCGCCTATATGGCTGGTTGGTAATGTTATCACAAGTTTATATATTATATTATGAGAGATATCTAAATTAGTAGTAGTAAAAGTAATTCCTTTTACCTTAGCATTTTATTTTATTGTAATTTACTTTTCAGTATTTACTTTACCGCATTTTTACTTTATGTCTTTTATTTTCAAGTTTTTACTAGCCCTAGTTATGTGTTGTAACTAAATTAGTTATCTGGGGGTTGTGATGACTTTTAATATCACCGTTTTATAATGGGGGTTAGATTATAGCTTGGGTAATATAAAAATTTATTTATTGAGTCTTAATCTTAATGCTTTTTCATTAACTGGCCATTAATAAAATTGATCTGGTAAATCTAAAATGAACTAGACATAGGGATTTTAGGTTTCAGCCTTAGACTCAATAGCCCACGATCTTCCTTGAGGATAGATAACCCTTTAATAGATTTCCTTACAAGATAGGAATATACCTGTCGGGCGGGGGTAGCCATAATTGGAACTTAAACTTAATGAATCCAGATAATTTGGTTGACATAGACATATGGTTCAATTGGGTTAAACTGGGTATTTGTGTCTGACCATCGACAGAGGCTTACACATAATTTAGTGTTCCAGGTTAATAAATCAATATATTACCCAACTTTAAGATAACCACTTCATCTTTAAAAATTGAATGGAAGAAATCACAACCCTAGATAGTTTTTAATATTGAATTTTCTTAAAACCTATTTTCGACAATTTTATTTACTTGCTTTTAAATTTAGAATCGTCACCATTTCAAATCAATCAATCAACCTGTTAGATACTAGTAATCATTTGACCTCATAAAATTAATAGATTAGATATTAAGTCCTCGTGGGATCGATATTTTTATACTACTTGAACGATACGTGCGCTTGCTTATACGTGTGTGTTTACGCCGGTCAAGTTTTTGGCGCCGTTGCCGGGGACTTATTTATCTTTTACTATTAGTTTAGGGGTTAGATACGTTACTTGTATCTAATTTCTTTTTACTTATTGTTTTTGTTTTCTTGTGTTTCAGGTTCTCAGAAACTTCATGAGACGAACTAGAAGCTTTGAACTCCGACCGCTTGACCCAGAAATTGAAAGAACCATCAGACATTTGAGAAGGGAAAGGCGAGAATGCCAAGAAGCTTTAGTAAACATGGAACCTGAACCTTTGAACGTTGCACCACCAATTCCCATTCGAGACAGAACCATTCCGGTGGTTGACAGACTCATTTCCTGTATTGTACTTCCTCCCTTACCAGCAAATGCGTGTGACATCAAAACATGCATTCAGATGATTCAGCAGTCAGTTCAGTTTGGGGGGGGATGCAACTGAAGATCCTAATGCCCACATCAGCAACTTCCTGGAAGTTTGCGGCACTTTAATTACAACGAGAAGCGAAGAAGAAGAAATGAGACTGCGAGTTTTTCCATATTCCTTAAAGGACAGAGCTAAAGCTTGACTACATTCACTACTAGCAGGTTCTATCACAACTTGGTACACTTTAGCCACCAAATTTCTTGCAAAGTACTTTCCACCAGCCAGAACCGGAAAGTCGAGGAATGACATCACATCCTTTGTATAACAGGATTCAGAATCCCTCTGCGAAGCTTGAGAGAGGTACAAAGATTTGCTCCGGAAATGTCCTCACCATGAGATTCCAAAATGGCTTCAAGTCCAAACATTCTATAATGGCTTTCTGGAATAATGAGAACCACAATCGATGTTGCTGCTGGAGGAGCCTTGATGGCAAAAGGAGAAGATCAAGCCTGAGACCTAATCGAAGAAATGGCCAACAACAATTCTTTGGCCAACAGAAATGAGCATGATCCAAAGAATTGCAGGAATTTATGAAAGTGGAGCCAATACAGCAGTCAACGCCAAGCTGGATCAGATATGCAAATTTATGGAGACTCTTACCACTGGATCCACAAGTTCATCATATGGAGGAGTACCAGAGTCGAACCAACTTGAAGAAACGGTGAATTTTGTCAACAATTTCAACAGACAGGGGAACAATCCATATTCCAACACCTACAACCCAGGGTGGAGGAATCATCCTAATTTATCATGGAGCAACAATTCAGGCCAACAACAGAACTATCCACCACCTGAATTCCAGCAACATAACAAAATCCAGGAGCAGACAAATGAATCAGGAATAACAGAAGTGTTGACCCACTTGAAAAATATAGAAGCAAAACACGAATCTCAAGCAGCAAGATATGATGCTATGTTTCAATCCCAAGTAGCATTAATTCAAAGTCAATCTGCTTCTATTAAAGCACTGAAGAATCAAATTGGACAACTGGCAAATGCTCAGAGTTACAGACCGCCAGGTACCCTTCCTAGCAACACAGAGCCAAATCCAAGAAACATGGGGAATGAGCAATGTCATGCCATCATGTTAAAAAGTGATACTGAAATCAACAAAGATGTTGGAGCCAAAACAACTGCTGAGGAAGTTCCAAAAGAAACAAAGCAACAGATGGAGGAAAAAGAAGCAAAGGAAAAAGAACAGATCATTCCACCTCCACATTTTCCTCAACGTCTTCAGAAGAACAAATTGGACAAGCAGTTTTCTCGGTTCCTGGAGATCTTCAAAAAGCTGCATATCAACATTCCATTTGCAGAAGCGTTGGAACAAATGCCCACCTATGCCAAATTCATGAAAGATATTCTTTCACGAAAATGGAGATTGGGAGATTACGAGACAGTAGCATTAATAGAAGAATGCAGTGCCATCATTCAGAGGAAACTTCCCCTGAAGTTGAAAGATCCTGGAAGTTTCACTGTTCCTTGCGTCATAGGAGAACATAACTTTGGTAAGGCTTTGTGTGATTTAGGTGCGAGTGTTAACTTGATGCCTTTTTCTATTTTCAGGAAATTACAGATTGGAGAAACAATGCCAACTTCAGTCTCACTGCAACTTGCTGATAGAATGCTCGTATTTCCAAGAGGCGTAGTTGAGGATGTGCTGGTCAAGGTTGACAAATTCATTTTCCCAGTAGATTTTGTTGTCCTTGATATGGAAGAAGACGCAGACGTGCCAATCATCCTTGGGAGACCATTCTTGGCTACAGGTCGAACCATTATTGATGTACAAAAAAGAGAATTAACCATGAGGGTACAGGACCAAGAAGTAACATTCAATGTTTTCAAGGCTATGAATTTCCCAAATGATGAAATGAAGGAGGAATGTTTCAAACTCGATGTGATACACAGTACCATTCAGAACTCCAATGCAATGCAAAGTTCTACTGACAAACTTAAAACATGTCAATTGCCTGTGGAGCCTAAAGATAAAGCGTCTTTTGTACTGAAGGAGCCAATTCTTGCACTACAAGCAACATAAGAGAAAAAGTTCCACCAGCTCAACGAATTGGAGGAATTTCACAATCAGCCTTTTGATGATGCCAAATTGTACAAAGAAAAGGGCAAGAAAAGACATGATGAGAAGTTAGTGCGTATACAACTGGAACCAGGGCAGAAGGTATTGTTAAACAAATCAAGGGTGAAATTCTTCCCATGGAAGCCAAAATCACGGTGGTCAGGTCCATTTGTGATCATCAAAGTTTTACCAAAAAGATCCGTTGAGATACATGATCCCGACGCTAACAAAACTTTCAAGGTTAAAAACAAGTGTGTCAAGCACTATTGGAGAGAATCATTTGAGCGACAAAAAGAAAGTGTTACACTTTCAGATCCAGCTTAACGTTCGAGAAGTCACGTCTGGCTGACGACTTTAAACTTAGTGCTCGCAGGGAGGCAACCCATGCAATTTGTGTATATATTGTGATTTGGTGTGTTTTATTTTTGTGTGTTTAATTTTTGCAGGTTTAGTCATTTCAAGATGGAAGATGCTCTCGCAAATCTTCACAAGCAATTTCCTTATCTCCCTAAAAAATCTCTGATGAAAGTTTACAAAGCTCGCTTAGAACGGATACGACTACTGATGATCAAAGGTATTCCTACTGACATTCGTTGGTTAATTGAAACACAGGTCCGATTGGCAGGTGAGTCTTCTGACTCTTTTATTTCACATCTGCCTGGCTTAGGAAAGAGCACATATGCTAAAAAGAGAAGAGCCAAAAGAATGTGTGTTTGTTATAAATGTGCTCACATATTTTGTAATACTCGTTGTCGTTCTTTAGGAATGATGTCCGATAACCGCGAAGATAAGATTAACTTCATTAGGGATGGCTTGAGTAAGGAGTCTTTGGATGACATATCTAAAACTATTGAGACGCATCCCAGTGGATGTGTGTATCATGAAATTCGCATGTTATATGCACAATTCCAAAAAGAAAGACAACTGTTAAGTCTCGGGAATCTGACTCAAAAAGACCATGTTTGCCAATTTATAAGAAAATTGGATGGGAAGCTTGTCCCTGACGCATAGACGTCAATCAAGCCGTTACTTTTCTTGTAAATATTATATCTCTTTGTCTTTTAATAATTGTGATTTTCCAAGTATGGTTTAGGTTAATTGGTTGGATCCAATTGGGCCTAAAACCATTTCCATAAAGTCCAAATATAATTAAATTGGCCTTTAATATTTTAATTGGGCCTAATGGGCCTAAATTGATTTTGGCAAATAAGAGTGATTCTTTAATTGGGCTTTGGTATTTGGGTTTGACCATATTGACCAAAGTCCATGCCTTATAAATTAATTGAAAGCCCATTGGACTTTAATTAAATTGACATTGGATGTTAATTGGGCTTTGAGACCCGTAATGATTAGATTTAGAATCTAAGTCGTAAAGGCACATTAATAAAGTGTAATTATTTAATTTAGAATTAAATAAAGAATTAGTATTGAATACAAATTAAATTGGATTTAATGTTGTAGTTTAATATAATTCAAGAATTCGTACTTTGAGTACTTATTCTTAAAACGAGTTTGACTCGCGCAAAATCAAATCGTTGTTTGAACATTGGATGGTCATTAATTTCAGATCAATTAATTGGATTAGATTGATTGATAACATGCTTTGTGTGAATACATGGATGTGATGTATGCATAATGTATATCGGATGGATATTAGATGAGTGAGGGCAATTTTGGAAATTATTGTAATAAATTTAGAATTTATTAAATTGGACCTGCGTGTCCAGCCTATTACCTATTGACTCTTTGTATTTCTCTTCTCACCTATTCCCCTAAATGTAAATGAGGTTTCTTTAGAAGTGCTATGTAATTAGGTAGAAGTAAGATTTGTGCTAGCGGGAGAGAGGAAATGGAGAGATTTGTTCTAGGAACAAAGTGTTTTAAATATCCATCCGCATATCATTATTAATTTATTTATGCGCCTTATTATGTTTTTAGAATGCATGTTTAAGGGTGTATGATGAGACCTTAACAAAGATAATTAATTGGTTGCCAATTACGCGAAAAACCCTCAACATATATTAAGCGTTTTCCTTCCATTGAGTGATTTTTTACTCAAGATCCAAGATTGGCACTGGTTTGTTGGCCAAAGTCAAGGCCTTTATCCATCGCGGATGTGTTTGAATCATGAAGGCTTTGTTCCATATCGCATGTCTTGTCCAAGTTTTGATTTTTTGGCCAAAGTCAAGATCACTTCTTGTCCATCGACATCGATTACGAAGCTTTCCAAAGTTAATGGGTCCCGCTTAACTGGAATCATTAAGTTTGTTATGCCAAAGCCAATGCTTAATTGATTCAGAGGAAAAAGGTTAGGCAATATATTGGATATATTGGCATATATAAGATATATGTTCGGACTTGGATGTCCACCTACTGGATCTAAGAATTGGATGGGATCCAATTGATCTTAGAGATCTACTAGTTAAATATCATACAATTTGTTGGCCAAAGTCAAGGTTGTGTGTTATTTAACGGGATCCTAGCCCACTAGGAAACAAGGTTTCCCGAGTACTCAACAGAGGGTTAGAGGCTCGCCGAAAAATAGTGGGAGGCAAGTATTAAATTTGCAATTTCGTTTAGATACTTGCCAATACGCGCTCATTTCAATTTTTCGTCAATACATTAATATTTATTAGTTGGACTAATATTTAATCGTTGTTTTAATCAAACATTTGGACTGTATTCAAACTACTTCAATTATAGTTGATTATATAATTGGATTATAGTAATCAATATATTTGAATTTAACCAATTAAATTATAGTTGATTATATAGTTAGACTATAGTAATCATTATATTCAATAGTACCTTAAATCGTTGATTGGATAGTTGGACTATAGCAATCAAGATAACTGAAAGATTAGCGTTTAAAACATAAACCTGAGTAAAAATGTCTTTAAACAGCTTTAATTTTCAAATTGGGAATAAAACCTCAGGATAGTTCTAGGAACTGAGAAGTTACTCTATTTGATAGAGCAATCTCTTGGGCCTAAGCCCGGAGTTGAGCAAATAGTAGAACATGATCTTTGGAAGATTCCTGTGATGATAACTTTAGTGCTCAATCCTTTATGTTTAATGCAATGACACTTTAATTCCGTCGTCAAAATTAATGATTAGATCCTTGTACCTTGATGATGAAATTAAAGATCTTCATAGATCTATTTTAGATCTTAGAAGTACAAATTGCTAAAAGAAGCTCTTTAGCTCGTGTATGTCAGAGGGTACATCTGTCGAGCACTAGGTGTCGCAGATGGTTGCTGGCATCGATCAGCTAGGTTAGCTAGGCATTACCTACGTGGCCGAGACTACAAAAGATTTGATCTTATAGTCTCTACCTGAAAGCTGGGGCAAGTTCATTATGAACCAAGAGAAAATTCTTGGAGAGTTGATGGCTATGTTCTAGGAAGCAAAGCCATAGCTTCTAAAAGGGGCAAAGGCAAAATCATCACAGTCTTCTGGGAAGACAAAGGACATATCCCAAGATGTCTGCCTAAATTGTGGCAAACGGGGTCACTAGATGCGTGACTGCCGTATGGACAAGGCATACATGAAGGAAGTGAAGGCGGGGCAAGGCTCAGGCTTCAAGTATGTTTGTCATAAACATGTTCACTATTAGTTTCAAAATTGGATTTTTGATATTAGATGTGGTACATAAAATATGTACTGATGTGCAGAATCTGCTGATAAGTAAGATACTGACTTCAGTTGATGTTGATCTACGAATCGGAAACGGGACGAGAGTCGCTGTTTCAACCGTAGAAACCTAAGCTTAGGAACTGACCTTTGGGTGTGTACTTAAATTAGGAAGCTGTTATAATGTAACTAGTTTGACTAGAAACATTATCTCTATATCAGAGTATAACTCGTTGCGGGTATACCTTTATATTCTAGAACACTAAAGTGTTTTATTTTATAAAGATGATATTGAGATAAACACATTAGATGTGAATAACAGTATTTATATTTTGAATATAAATGAATCTCAAACGTATGACATGACAAACAAATAGCTCAAACTGAATTAATTAGATGAGACTTATTTGTGGCATTATTGTCTGTGACACATTAAACAAGACTCGTATATCCACACTTTTGAAAAGTGGATACTAGGACATATTTGATCCTATTCAAATGATGTCTACGAATCTAGTTTATTAGGCAAAGTGCCTAAAACAACTTTTACTTGGTAAAAGTGCAAGTGCCACCGATCTGTTAGCCCTCGTTCATAGTGATGTAAGTGGGCCCATGTCTAGCTAGGCTGGAGGTGGATATGAACACTTCGTAACCTTTACGGATGTGGCATCGGGTTATGGTATGTGTTTCTTTCGAAACACGAATCGGAAACTTTTGATAAATTCAAAGAGTTTCGACACGAAGTTGACAGACAGATCGGCTAAAGTATTAAAACATCATGATTAGACCATGATGGAAAATACTTAATCAATAAGTTTCTCGATTATTTGAAAGAGTATAGTATTCTTTCAATGTGGACTCCTCCCGGAACACCTCAATTAAGCGGTGTGTCCGATTCGAGAAACCGAATTCTGTTGGACATGATAAGGTTAATCATGAGTCAATCTGAGCTACCATTTTCCTTCAAGGGATACGCATTAACAGTGCAATACTTATTTTGAATAAGGTTCCATGAAAATCTGTTCGACAGACTTCATATTAGATATGAACAGGAAAGAAACTGGGTTTTCTCATTCCTGATGATTTGGGAATGCTAGGCATATGTTTGGATGATTCCAAACTAGAACCCAAATCGGATAAGTGCCTAATTGTAGGTTATCATAGGGAAACCAAAGTATAATACTTATACAACTCATAAGAGAACAATGTAATTGTTGCTCGCCATGCGGTTTTCCTAAGAGGAATACCTATATGCAGTGGTAAGTGGGAGGAAAGTAAAACTCGATGAAAATCGGAGTAATACTGTTCAAGGTACCGATTCCTTAATGGAACACAAACAGTTCATCAAGGATGAAACTGTACCACAATCTTCAAATACACAAGAACCGTGCAAGTCGGAGAGAATCAGAAAACAACCTGGGAGGTATGGGTTTCTGATCTCACCTCATAAAGATGTCAATCTTATTGAGGAAGACAAACCGACTACGTATGAGGAAATGATACAAGGTATAGACTCCCTATTACGACAAAATGCCATGATGTCCGAAATGGATTCCATGTATACCAACCAAGTTTGGATACTGGTTGATGTACTAGAAGGTATTGTGCCTATTGGTACAATATAAGTCTTTAAGAAAGACATACATGGATGGCAACATACAAACGTACAAAGCTAGGCTTGTAGCGAAAATGTATTGTTATCAACATTGTATCGATTATGACGAAAACCTTTTACCTGTTGCCATGATTAAATCCATTTGGATAATGCTTGCTAATGCTGCATGTTTCATTTATGAAATATGACAGCTGAACGTCAAAATCGTTTTCCTTAAATGGAAACCTTTTGGAGGATTTTGGAGGATGTTTACAACATCCTGACGGTTTTGTCGTACCAAAAACAAGCAAACAAGGTTTGCAGGTTATTCGATCCATTTATGGATTGAAGCAAGCATTATGTTCTTGGAACTGATGTTTTGATGTAATCATAATGGTATATGATTTAATTCAAAACGATAATAATTCTTGTGTATATAAGGAAGTTAGTGGGAGCGCACTGACAATGATTGTCCTATAAAATAATGATATATCATTTCTTGGAAATGACATTCCCATATTACTATCGGTGAAAGCTTGGCTTTCATGAAAATTCTCCGTAGAATACTTGGGAGAAAAAACCTTTATTCTAGGAATAAAGATCTACTGGGATAGATCTAAAGGTTGTTGGCACTCTCCGAGTACTCGTACATTGAAAGAAATGTATGCGACCTGGTGTCTCATGTGTTTTGAGCATGTGGAGTCACAATCAGGCCAATCCAAGTGATAGTCACTGGATTGATGTTAAGAACATCCCTAAGTATCTTAGATGATCTAAGGATGTTGTCTTATACTATGGAGAAGGAGAACTTGAAGTCGTAATAACGGTACTATATAGTTTGAATAACGGAACAATGAGTTGGAAATCTTCCAAGCAAGATACTGTTACCGAATAAACAACAAAAGCGGAATATTGATGTAACTGAGGCAGCAATAGAAGCCATTTGGATCTTAATAATCCTAATTGGATTAGGAGTAGTTCTGTTAGCAGCCGAGCTAGGCTACAACACAGGCTAAAGAATCAATGGTCTCATCAACAATCCAAGTATATACTTCAACTATTCATCTGATTCATTCGGATCATACATCGTGGCGATGTGATGATCGAATAAATCGCATCAGATGATAACTTTGCAAATCCGCTGATGAAAGCATTTTCTCAGCAGACGTTTGAGCGAACCGTACATAGTTCAAGTGTAAGACACTTGAGTGATTGGGTATAGGCCAAATGGGAGATTGTTGGACAATTATGACCCATAACATCACTATTTGTACAGATCATGGTGTTGTTGTACAAATTAACTATGTGACAAAGGAAATTGCTCTTTTATCATTTGTAATTAGATTACCGGGATATATAAATGATAAAAGTCCATATGATTAGTTCCAGATTGATAAGATATGAGACATTATCAATCCATGAAGTTTTAATCATTAAAACATCCATAGTCGGAGTATTATCGAGATTGGACATCGATAATGTGGAATAGACTAGTATTGCACTTGTGCGTGTTATGAGAGCATAACGACATAGTTCTCATATATTTGGGTATTGGATACTCATGCAAGTGTAATAGGAGGTTGTGTTTACCCTTTGTATGGAAACAGCTTCGCTCTGGATAGACCCATCGGAATTCCATTGGTAGTATGACTATGTGTCTATAGAAGTCCGAATCAGTATGACTATTCGTTAATTCAGAATTAGCGAACCCGAGCCCGGGAGTGTTTGCGGGTCCACTCACATTTCGAATCAAGTGGGGCTCACATGTCACATCAAGCGTCAAATCACTAGTCAACTTTATCACTTTAATGTGATGGAAGTTGTTGGTTGATGCTTGAGTGTGAAACACTCAATTGTGATGGCATGAATGACTAATAGCATTTATTTATTTTTGGTATATCATTTTAATTGATTTTTGAAATAAAAAACCAACACACTTCACCTTCTCTCTTCTTCTCCCTCTCCATTCGGCCTTGGGCCATTTTTCTCTCAAAATTTCTCAAAATGCCGAGAGATGCAAGAAGCTTAGGAAGAATTTGTGGCAAATTTTTCCAAGTGCTAGCACACTAAAGAGTCATCCAAAGGTGATAGGGAAACAAACCCTTGAGCATGGAATCACCATTTTCAAAGCTTGGAGCTTGGAGCACTCAAATAGAGGTTGACCAAAAATCAAAGGAGCACAAATTTGGGCTTGGCCGAGAGCTTCATGGAGGAGCAAATTTTTGTGTTCAACGCATTGCACATCTGATCATTGTAAGTATGATTCCACCATACTTCTTTATTGTATTCACATGATTTTCATTGCTTGAATGATCTTGGGACTATAGTAGAAACCCAACATCATCAGCAACTAGTCTCTATAATCGGATAATCATGACCTTGTCATATTATCCCTATAGCTGCAACATTTAAAAGTACCAGTTCTGTATCTCTGCGTGATCATCATCTCCATATGACTGAAGTGATACTTCCATCTTGACATCACACCCAATAAACTACGATTCTCAGTATACCCAGAAGAGGCGTACAATAAACCTATTAAAGCCCCGACGACCAAAACCAAAAGCGTACTGATTGTCGCAAGTTTTAGCGATGCAAGTCTCAGGTTAAGACCACATACACCTACCTTGATTCAGATTCCCATAGACACATAGTCATACTACCAATGAGATTTCGAGGGGTCTATCCAGAGCGAAGCTGTTCCCGTACCATCGGTAAACATAACCTCCTATCACACTTGCATAAGTATCCAATACCCAAATATATGAGAACTATGTCGTTAAGCTTTCATAACGCGCACAAGTGTAATACTAGCTTATTCCGCATTATCGATGTCCAGTCTCGATAATACTACGACTAGGGATATTTAATGATTAAACCTTTTATGGATTAATACTGTCTCATATCTTATTAATCCGGTACTAATCATATGGACTTTTATCATTTATATATCCAAGAAATCTAATTACAAAAAGATAAAAAAGCAATTTCCTTTGTCACATAGTTAATTTATACAAAGAACATCATGTCTTTTACAAATAATGATGCTATGGGTCTTAATTTTCCAACACATATTAGCCAGGCTTATATGACGAACATGTCTGAACTTAGAGAGTCCCAATATGAAGTGTACTTGTTGAACACTTGGGTAGCCGATTAATTTTGATAAAAGATAATATTCGATATTATAATTATCAACAAAGATAATCAAGTGTTATTGGATAACATTGATTATTTACACATTGATTATTTACTTTGACCTAATTGGATTAATTGGATCAATTCAATAATTACACAATGGCTTAATTGTAAAATCATAATTATCTCTACCATTTGAGGATATTATCGTAATTGTAAGTATGTAATAATAGGTGGTTTTGGCTTGATTTAATTGGATTAAATCAAGGTGACAAACATTTAACTAATCCATTTTCTAATCCTTGGCTTGATATAATTGGATTAAATTAAAGTGGGAGATAATTGAGATTAGTCACTGATGAGCGGAAAATATATCAATATTTACCGCCCCTTTTACTTAATATTTTGTTTAGTTTCTCGGGTTTGATGAACGTTTTGATATGTTTTAGTTTATTTTGCAGATAAAATAATATTGTGACACAATGAAACCATTTAGGATGAAATGTGGGTCAAATAAGGGAAAATATTGGACTTGACATATTAATTTTGGAGATTGGAAACTTGAAAGGGCGTTTTAACGAAGTGCAGTTTTGGAAATTCCAATTTTGCGCATCTATCATATTTTAGGCATAACCTTTTACTCCGATATTGGATTGAGCTGATTCAAGTTCCAGATTAAAGAAGACTAAAAAATCTACAACTTTGAAAGACAAAATAATTTAGAATTCTGAAGATTTCATGCCCGAAATTGATGAACCATCCAGAAGTGTGTTGTGTGTAATTATTAAAGTCATTTTCAATCATTTTCAAAGCAAAAAAATAAATTAATAAATAAATAATAAAAATTATCAAATCACCACCAAACATGATAAGAAATTAGTGGAGCAATTAGTGGAGCAATTAATAATGGATTTGGTGGATGATTTGATGGAGGCAAAATTTTGCCTATAAATACCAAACCTTTTCTTTTGTAAATTCATACTTTCTCTAAGGAATTCCTTAAGAATACTAAGAAGATTGTATCTTGTTTGTTTATTTACAGCTTTCAGTAATTAATTTCCGCTTTCGCACTTTATTTTCTTTACTTTTCAGTTTTTACTTTCCGTAATTTACTTTTACGCACAATACTTTTCTTTCTTTAATTTTCAGTAATGAGGAGGTAACTCCCCTTTTGCTGGGGTAAAAGGTAAAAATTTTATTACTAATATTTAGATAATCTCCCTTAATTATAATATATAAACTAGTTAAAACCTGACTTAACGAGGATACTGCCATATTGGTCAGTTGGTAATTATTTATTAATTGGTTTTAACCTGACTAAACTGGATACCAACTGATTGGTCAGTTGGTAATTAATTATTAATTTGATTTAATCTGGATACCGCCTATATGGCTGGTTGGTAATTATCATGCAAAGTTAATATATTATATTAAGGGAGATATCTAAAATATAAGTAATAAAAGTGGATCCTTTTACCTCAGTATTTTTTATTGTACTTTTACTTTATTTACTTTTCAGCAATTTACTTTCAGCATTTACTTATCAGCAATTTACTTTCAGCATTTACTTTTCAGTAATTTACTTTCAGCATTTACTTTTAGCATTTAATTTCCAGTATTTAATTTCAGCATTTATTTTCCGTCATTTACTTTTCAGCAATTTACTTTTCAGCATTTTACTTTATGTCTTTATTTTATTTAAGTTTTTACTAGCCCTAGTTATGTGTCGTAACTAAGTTAGTTATCTGGGGTTGTGATGAATTCTAATATCACTGGTTTATAAGGGGTTATTTTATAGTTTGGGTAATTTAAAGGTTTACTTATTAAGTCTTAAGCTTAATGCGTCTTGTTAATTAGCAACTAATAAGATTGATCTGGTAAATCTAAAATAAACTTGACAAAGGAATTTTAGGTTTGAGCCTTAGACTTAATAGCCCACGATCTTCCTTGAGGATAGATAACCCTTTAATAGATTTCCTTACAGGATAAACATATACCTGTCGGGCGGGGGTAGCCATAATTGGAACTTAAACTTAATGAATCCAGGTAATTTGGTTGACATAGACATATGATTCAATTGGGTTATACTGGGTATTTGCTTCTGACCATCGACAGT
Organism: Zanthoxylum bungeanum; assembly: GCA_019454045.1. Taxonomy (NCBI): domain Eukaryota; kingdom Viridiplantae; phylum Streptophyta; class Magnoliopsida; order Sapindales; family Rutaceae; genus Zanthoxylum; species Zanthoxylum bungeanum. Next base: position 47,689 of record SKCR01044105.1, read on the forward strand.
GGCTTTCACATAATTTAGTGTTCCAGGTTAGTAAACCGATATATTACACAAAAATGAAATAATCACTTCATCTTTAAAATGATATTGGAAGATTCACAATCCTAGATAGTTCCTAATATTGAATTTTCTTAAACCTACTTTCGCGCAATTTTATTTACTTATTTTTAAATTCAAAATCATCACCATTTCAAATCATTCAATCAACCTGTTAGATAATAGTAATCATTTGACCTCATAAAATTAATAGATTAGGTATTAAGTCCTCGTTGGATCGATATTTTTTATACTACTTGAACGATACGTGCGCTTGCGTTATACGCGTGTGATTACGCACCGGTCAGTCACACCTAATTATACATATTTGGACAAATTGGATTAAGCCCACTTAAAAGTTGATTACAACTTTTATTAATTAAAAATTGCCTAAGTTTTGCTATAAATAGCAAGCTTTGGGAATATTTTAATTACAAGTAAAAAATACAAGTATAAGCAAATTCTTGAGAGATTAGCGTAAGTTAGAGAAATTTTTAGAGAAGCTTGTGAGGTCTCTACAATATTTCATCTAGGAGAAATCAAGATTGGATCTTGAAGTGAAGCTTGGAAGCATTAGAAACAAGATTGGATCTTGAAGTCATGCTTGCACACCTTGGAGGTTCTCCAACAATTTCAACAAATGAGAAGTAGATTGGATCTTGCATCAAGCTTACTAGGTAATGTTTGATCTTCTCCTAAGATATGTTTATTTGTGTATTAGGTGCATGATCACAAAGCTTAATGTTGAATAAGGCTAATCAATTATGTTAGGATACTTTAGAAGTATAAACACAACATGCTTGTAATTAGGTCAAAGATGTTCATATTGGACATGAAATAATTAATAAGAGTTTGGAACTCTAGATTAAAGCTTAGAGCTATGACTACCATTCTAGAATCACTTGACCACCTTTGGGTGACCTAGAATTATTCACGGGACATTTCTTATTGGGATTCTAATTTGGTTTGTGTATTGGATTCAAAATTTACGCAAATGCGTATTTGGAATTAATTTATGTTTTTGTAAAAATATTTGATATTTTGAAAAACTTGCTTTTATTCTATAACATGCGTTAATGTTGGTTTGAAATTAAAAATTAATTTTGGGTGTTTTTAAAATGTTTAGGGAGATCAGAAGTGATTAGGGTAAAATATCCTAAATGCTTCAGCTCACTGGAATGTGAGCAGAAGCTTTGAATTCAAAAATAATGAAAACAAATAAAAAAAGTGAATTGCTACTATGTGCGCGCACAGTGTGCGCATGCACTGTAGCGCGCACTGTGCGCACAGTGCGCTCGCGTACTATAGCACGCGCTTTCGCGCACTACGTGCGTCAATTTTATTTTGCTTCGTTTTTGAGTTTCCTGACTCCGATTCAGTCTCGATATTTTCCTATACATTCGTAATGGAATATAGTATTTCATTAAATAATTTAAAATTACACCCATACTTGATATCCATGGGTTAGACCCATTTCCGCTGCCCGGATCATCGATCCGACCCTCGGGTTCCACAACTGCCCCAACAGAATGATATCAGTAGCAAAGGCTTAACCACACAACACATATTTTTGAATCTATGCCATAGTAATTTTAATTTAATTATACATAAGACATATTGGATATGTATTGCATGTTTTAAATTAAAACTTTGACCTATTTAAGTTAATGACTTGATTGTCATAAATCTCCCGTGATTAGGTGATTACATTAATTAAGTAATAGTTTTAATAATGTTAGAGCATTATTGGATGGCCCGTCTTGTCAATACGGAGATGAATGGGTTCTTACTACTTATATCCAATATCGTCATTAATGTGAGGGTATAAGTGCTCGGAACTTAGGTCGCTCCGGTAAAACATTAGATGTAGCGTGATGAGTTAACGTAGTCACCCAATATCGTTATTAGTGTGAGGGTGTATATACGAAGCTCATTAGTACACATTGAAGAGTATACACTATGGATGCTGGATTTCGCCTGAGGTCCATAATCGAGAATTTATAGGTTGGGGACACTAGCGATCCTGCAAAACAAAGGTAGAATGAGCAGGGAGTATTGCCCACCGGTGTGGTGGGTACCGTAGGCACTCCGACGCTCAAGTCAGTATGAAGACGAGCTGTAAATAGTGGAAGAACAAGGTCGGAAGTTACCTTGACTTCTGTTGATTGCCGTGAGGGCGGTGGCTGGTGTTTAGGGAGTGAGAAGCTTAGAGAGCTCCAGTATCAGAGCTAAGACTTGAATGAATCTCCTGTATGCCGAGTTACGTATCCTTTTATAGGTGGAAAGAAGTCACTTTATAGCTGTAACATGAGCTATATATATAATGGTGAGACCTACAACATGCTGATATTTCTAGCGACGGGGTCCACAACATGCTCAAGACTTCATCTTTTGGTGGTGAAGAATATTCACATGTGAAAATATATTTTATGTTTAGGAAAGGGGATACATAAGCCAATGTGATGTTTTTCGGTGGGAGACCCGTTCGAAGGACCAATAGGCTGCCCTAAAGGCTTTAATTGGGCCTGGAGGAGTTCAGATCTTTAGCCCAATCTTAGCCTCTGATTCGGGCTATCAGAAAGAGTTGGGCTTAGTCTGATACTAGGCATATGGTGGAATGACGAAAATACACTTTGACCCAAATTTAGCACGTACAGTTTGTCCCATACTCTCTAAGTCAAGGAGTCCTTGACTTGGATAGTATTTCAATGCATGTCGTATGAAACAAGATGTAAGAGTACCTGTCAAGAATGTATAGTTCTAATCACTATCCTATGTCGTTTGGATGGTTTAGTAAAGCCTTTCATGCGTTTAGACAGAAGAGCTGTGTAATTTTTTAGTGTTTCTTCTGGTTAAAATGCAGTCCATGTTTATAAACTAGACTTGATATGAGTCATGAGGAATGTACCCAGTCGACTGAACCATATGAAAGTTCAAGGTATACTTTATAAGACATGAATTGTTTGGATGTTGAGTAATCCAAGTCTTTAACTTGACTCCACATGAGTCTATGGGGGATGTCCCTGGTCGACTGAACCAGATGAAGGTTCAAAGTATACTTTACACGACATTAATTTTTTTGGATGTTGAGTAATCCAAGTCTTCAACATGACTCGACATGAGTCTATGGGGGATGTCCCCGGTCGACTGAACCGGATGAAGGTTCAGGGTATTATCCATACGACATGTGGCATCTGGACTGAGTAGTTCAGGCCTTCACTTGACTCAACATGAGTCTATAGGGGATGTTCCCTATCGACTGAACTAGATGAAGGTTCAGAAGTTTAATTCATACGACATTTTCGTCTGGACTGAGAATAGTCCAGGTCTTCACTTGACTCGACATGAATCTATGAGGGATGTCCCTTGTTGACTTAACCAGATGAAAGTTCAGAAGTTTAATTCATACGACATTGTCGTCTGGACTGAGAGTAGTCCAGGTCTTCACTTGACTTGACATGAGTCCATGGGGGATGTCCCATGTCGACTGAACCAGATGACGGTTCAGGATTATCTCTATACTACTAGTCAAATAACCAGAGAGTCTTCAACGTCGGCTGGACCAGATGAAGGCCAGGTCTTGAACTTGACTCTACATGAGCCATGGGGAATGTTCCCAGTCAACTGAACTAGATGAAGGTCAAGACAATCTCCATACTACTGGTCAAATGACCAGGGAGTCTTCAATGTCGTCTGGACCAAATGAAGGCCAAGTCTTCAACTTGGCTCTATATGAGCCATGTGGAATGTTCCCAGTCGACTGAACCAAATGAAGGTCAGGAAAATCTCTATACTACTGGTTAAATGAACAGGGGAGTCTTCAATGTCGTCTAGTCCAGATGAAGGCCATGTCTTGAAATTGACTCTACATGAGCCATGGGGAATGTTCCCAATCGACTGAACCAGATGAAGGTCAGGATAATCCCAATACTACGGGTTAAATGAAGTATGAGAGTTTTTCAATGTCGTCTGAACCAGATGAAGGCCAGGTCTTCAACTTGACTCTACATGAGCCATGGGGAATGTTTACAGTCGACTGAACCAGATGAAGGTCAGGATAATCCCCATACCTCGGGTCGAATGACCAGGGAGGTTTTCAATGTCGTCTGGACCAGATGAAGGCCAGGTCTTCAACTTGGCTCTACATGAGCCATGAGGAATGTTCCCAGTCTACTGAACCAGATGAAGGTCAGGAAAATCTCCATACTACTGGTCAAATTACCAGGGGAGTCTTCAATGTAGTCGACTGAACCAGATGAAGGTCCAGGTGAAGGTCCAAGGGAGTCTACAATCAACTACACCCGATGAATGTCTATAAGAGACTACACACTATTGGACCTGATGAAGGTCCAAGAGAATCTTTACTCTACTAGAGCTAATGGAGTTCCAAGAGAGTTTTCACTCCACCAGACATGATGAAGATCCATGAGGGTCTTCACTTCTCATTCCACTAGACCTAACGAAGGTCCATAAGGGTCTTCACTTCCTATTCTACTAGACCTAATGAAGGTCTATAATGGTATTCACTCTACTAGACCTCATGAAGGTCTATGAGACTACGGTTGAATGGACCTGATGGAGGTCCACAATACTACAGTCGAACGGACCTATACCCCATGAGACTACGGTCGAATGGACCTGATGAAGGTCCATGATGGGCTTTTACTCCTCACTCCATTAGACCTGATGAATGTCCATGAGAGTCTTCACTCCACACTCTAGTTGACCTGATGAAGATCCATGAGATTATGATTTAATGAAGATCCTTGAGACTTATGTCAACTGGAACTAACGAATAGGTCTATGAGGATCTTCACTCCTCACTCTACAAGACCTGATAAAAGTCCATGAGACAACGGTCGACTGAAACTGATGAATGTCCATAAGTCTAATGTCGACTAGAAATAATGAAGGTTTACGAGGGTCTTCACTCCTCACTCTACAAGACATGAAAAATGTCAGTGAGGATTTTCATTCCTCATTCTACAATCCCACTCTACAGGACTTGACAAAGGTTAGTGAGGGTCTATGGTCGAATGGACCTTATGGAGGTCTAATGGAGTCTTCACTCTACTGGACTTAATGAAAGTCCATGGGAGACTACACTTCATTAGACCTGATGAAGGTCCATGAGAGTCTTTACTCCATTATACCAAATGAATGTACATGAGACTACGGTCGACTGGACCTGATGAAGGTCAGGATCATCCCCATACTACGGGTCAAAAGACCAAGGGAGTTATACATGTCGTATGGGGATTTATCCCATAACAGTAGAATGGGTCCATATGATAAGATACTATAAGTGTTTATGAAAATTATTTAGAACAAAAAGAAGTATCCCATTCAACAATCACCGTATATGTAGTGTCAAATGGGATATTAAACGAGTGCCAAGCTTCATACTTGTAGTGTCGACTGGGATCCTCATCAAGTGCCAAGCTTCAGACTGTAGTGTCGATTGGGACATCCTTAACAAGTCCCCAACCACATATTGTAATATCGACTGGGACAACCTTGACAAGTCCCAAGCTATATGCGTATAGTGTCGAATGAGATCCACATCATGTCCCAAGTTACACATGTGTTGTGTCGAATGAGATATACATTAAGACCCAAGTTATACATTCTTGTCTGGATCTACAACAATTCCCAAGCTACACATGTGTTGATGTCGAATAGGATGCACATCAAACCCCAAGCCATACATGTGTCTAGGATCCACAATAATTCCCAAGCTACACACGTGTTGTGTCGAATGGGACACATATCATGCCCAAAGCTACACACTGAGATGTCAGATGGGTCTTACTTAATTAGTCCCAAGTCAAGGATTGTGATCTACTTCAAGCCTCAAGCTATACATGCGTGTCGAATAAGATATACATTAAGACCCAAGCTATACACGCGTGTTGTCGAATGAGATATACATCAAAGATCAAGCTATACACGCCTGTCTAGGATCCAAAAAAAGTCCTAAGTTATATATTGTAATGTCAACTGAGACATCCTTAACTAGTGCCAAACAACACACTAATGTTGAGTGAGACATCCCTAACAAGTCCCATGCCTTACTAATATCGACTGGGGACATCTATTACAAGTCTCAAGCCACACATTGATGTCGACCGGGACATCCATAACAATTACCAAGCTATAATAGTAATGTTGATTGTGACATACATAACAAGTCCCAAGCTATATATTGTAATGTCAATTGAGACATCCTTAACTAGTGCCAAACAACACACTAATGTCGAGTGAGACATCCCTAACAAGTCCCATGCCTTACTAATGTCGACCGAGACATTCTTAAAAAGTGCAAGCCATACCTGGTAATATCGTCTGGGATATACACACCAAGTCCCCATATAGTGTCGAGTGGAATGTCTTCACATCAAGTCCCCATTGAGATAGTGTCGATTGAAATATCCCTACAAAGTCTTCATACAATCATGTCGACTGGAACGTCTTCACACCAAGTCCCCATGTAGTGTCGAGTGATATATCCTTGCCAAATCTTCTTTTATGCACGTCGACTGGGACGTCCTCCTCATGCTGAGTCTTCATTTGTCAAATGTCGACTGGGATATCCTCATGCCAAGTCTTCATACACGTGGTGTCGAGTGGAATGTCCTCACACCAAGTCCGCATATATGTAGTGTCGAGTGGGATGCCCTTGCCAAGTTTTAATTTGTGTGATATCGATTGTGACATCCTCTTCATGCCAAGTCTTCATTACATTGTTGTATAGGGTGAATGGTAGGAAATGTGTTCTCCTAAGGGACACGCCTTGATCATGTCGTTTGGAGAGCATGTCGGCATGGACAAATAGACTTGGTGAAGGTCCATGAGACTATGGTCAGATGGACTTGATGAAGGTCCATGAGACCACTATCGAATGGATCTAATACGATCAAATGGACTTGATGGAGGTCCATGAGGCTACGCTCAAATGAAGTCTATAGTTGATGGTGATCCATCTATGTAGTGTGGAGAATATAATTATCTTCTCATGTCGTCTGAAAGAGATGACAATCCATCCATGTAGTATGGAGTTGATGGGCATCCACCTCGTCATATGGAGAATATGATAATCTTTACATGTAGTCTGAAGTAGATGACATTCCTAGAGAATACTTATTGTCGATTGGGTATGTTGGAGGATATTAGGGTATTGACATGTCGACTGGGAGAAGTATGTACATTAGGCCGGATGATGGTTTATGTGGTCGATTGAAGCAAATTGGTTTTTTCATAAGTTAGAGTTTTGTGAAAGATAATTTTTTTTTTTTTACCAATGAATACTTGTTTGGGAAGCTATGATGTCTCCAAGGTGACAATGGGTGGCATATGGCTATTTTTTATGGTCTAATTGCATCAAGTGACACATTATTGAGATATATTACTAGCACATCATTTATTAGGTCACTTGGGAGAATTAGAGATTCTCTCATTGTGATGGTTGGTGGAACTTTCTCTCTTCTTATTCCTCTTATCTTCCTCCCATCATCGAAATTTAGTGAGCTTTTTGTAGAGTCCACTTTCTGAAAGTAATCTATTTCTCAATGCTTCCACTGCCATAGGCTGATGGAGATATGGGATTGTTATCCTCTCTTTATTGAAGTGCGCCACGTAGCTTCACATGGACTCCCCTCTTCATTGCTGGATGGCATTGAGGTCATTGGTGTTCTTCTCAAGCTTGCAAGAACTTGCAAAATGTTCCACAAATTTATCTGCTAGCTGTTGGTAAGACTCGATGGATCTGAATGGGAGATTGATGAACCAGGTGATGTCAGGACCAACTAATGCTTCTCCAAATCCTCTGCACATTCATGCCTCACATTGGTGAAAGGCCAGACCCGTTGACATCATCTTATATTTGTAATGGACAACATGGTCGTCTGGGTCAATTGATCCATCATACATCTTCATTTCTGGAGGATTGAACTTCCTTGGTAGTTCGATGGAAGTGATAGTCTCCAAAAATAGAGTGTCAGAAATTATATCGGCCCCAATTTTCCTTATTGGTAGCCTGACACCGGGTAGACTGGACAAAATTACTTTTTTGAATTCTAATATTTCTTTGCGCATGTTGGATACGACTTGTTGCGCTTGGTCGACTGGGGAAATTGGTTCATTTCTTGGATCATTCTAGGGGTGGTTGTTTGGGGGCGGATCATCGTTTGCCACACCATTGAATGCCCCCAAGAGATTAGATGAGATTGTATGATTGCTGGGATTGTCCGAAGTATCACGTCATTGGGAAGTTGAAGAGATTCACTCCAGTTGATTCTGGAGGGTTATATTGGAGCTTCGCATGGCTTGATTCTCTTCTTTTAAGACGCGTAATCGTTCTTTGAGTATGACTAGCTGCTTGGTCACAGAATCTGGTGTTTGCTTACTGCTAGAAGCCATGGTTAGGGTATGTTTTAGGAACCGTAGACTGAGAGATCTTTGCCTGCTATGAATCGCTAAGGCCCCACGGTGGGCGCCAAATTATGGATGCTGGATTTCGCCCGAGGTCCACAATCGAGAATTTATAGGTTGATGGCACTAGCGATTCTGCAAAACAAAGTAGAATGAGTGAGGAGTACTGCCCATCGGTGTGGTGGGTGCCGTAGGTACTCCGACGCTCAAGTCAGTATGAAGACGAGCTGTAAATAATGAAAGAACAAGGTCGGAAGTTACCTTGACTTCTGTTGATTTTCGTGAGGGCAGTGGCTGGTCTTTAGGGAGTGAGAAGCTTAGAGAGCTCCAGTAGCAGAGCTAAGACTTGAATGAATCTCATGTATGCTGAGTTACGTATCCTTTTATAGTTGGAAGGAAGTCACTTTATAGCTGTAACATGAGCTGTATTTATGATGGTGAGACCCACAACATGCTGATATTTCTGGCGACGGGGGTCCACAACGTGCTCAAGACTTCATCTTTCGGTGATGAAGAATATTCGCATGTGAAAATATATTTTGTGTTTAGGAAATGGGATACATCAGCCAATGTGATGTTTTTCGGTGGGGGACTCGTTCGAAGGACCAATAGGTTGTCATGGAGGCTTTAATTAGGCCTGAGATAAGTTCAGATCTTTAGCCCAATCTTAGCCTCTGATTTGGGCTATCAAAAAGAGTTGGCTTAGTCTGATACTAGGCATATGGTGAAAAGACGAAAATACACTTTGGCCTAAATTTAACACGTACATACACCTAGAACACGTCTTAATCCAATATCGTTATTAGTGTGAGGATAAGAAATGGTTCAGGACCAAACCAGGAGTCACATGAAGTGATTGACCTTAGAGGTCTACCAAATGAGTTTACAAAGGCCAATATCGTCATTAGTATGAGGCTGGAGTAAATGTCATGTGATCCACTTCCCGCTATGAAATTATGATAGTCAAATTTCTATTTTTCCGTTAAGAGAGATTACAGAATTACGTAAAGTAGTGAGAGGGCACTAATAGATTTAAAATTTCATAATCAATTAGTGTTATCACTTTTTAAATGAAAATTGTTCTGCTACTACTCAAAAATGTTGTCTTGTAGATGGCTGCCGCTAATCCATTAATGAAACTTTTGGATTCCCATAAGCTAAAAGGGGCCGAGAACTATTTCGAATAAGAAATGAACATACACCTTGTCTTGAAGTATGAAAATTGACTTATGTCACGATCAATCCACTGCCTGTTGATATCAATTCTAACTCCGCTCCAGAAGAGCGAGAAACTTTTGATAGATGGAAGGATTATAACCTGAAGGTGAAATCCTACATCTTGGGATCGATGGTTCCAGATTTTCTGAGATAGTACATTGAAGTACCGGATGCTCATCATGCGAACACTCAAGGAGTTGTTCGAGGCAAATCAAGAGATGGAACTTTATCGAAGGTCTAAGGAATTGTTACATGCTGAACTCATGGAGGGAAGAGTTGTCAGCACTCATGTTTTGAATATGATCGACCATATTCGATATCTAGAATGACAGGGCATTGTGTTTGATGAACGGCTAGGCCGTAATTTGATTCTGTCTTCTTTGCCTGGTTCTTATGCTGGCTTTGTATTAAATTTCCATATGCATTCGATGCAAGCCACATACGAAGAACTTCATAACATGCTACGCATGGCAGAGCAAGATTTGAAGAAAGGCAACCCCACACTATATCTCCATGGTGGAGCTGACTCTTCAAAGACTTCTGAGAAATCAAAGAAAATAAAGATGGGGAAGAAGAAGATATCAAAGAAAAACTCCAAAAAAGGCAAATGCGCAAAATCAAAAGTAGCTCGTGATCAATGTCTACAATGCAAGAAGTTTGAGCACTGGAAGAAAGACTGTCCATAGCTAAAAGGAAAAGCAGAATCCTCATGTACGCTTTGTATTTTTCTAATTATTGACATCTCATTAGCCTTATATGCAAATAGTGAATGAGTGTTAGACACAGACAGTCCTATTCATATTTGCAATTCCCTGCAGGAAATGATGGTTAAAAGAATGCTGAATAAAGGGGAGATCCAACTTAGAGTTGGAAATGGTGAGACATTGGATGTCAAGGCCATATGAACTGTTGTTCTAGATCTCCTAAATGGATGTAAATTAGATTTGCATGAATGTTATTATGTTCCCTCACTTATCAGACAAATAATATCACTGCCAATCTTAGATAAAGAGGGATATAAAATAAACATTAATGATGAAACTTTATGTTTGTATGATAAAGAAAATTTATTGAAATGAGAATGTTTTTTATCAAATGGTCATTATGTTTTGAAAACATATAGTGATGTCTTTAATATAGAGAAAAATACAAGTAAGAAGTCTGAACTAAATAATATTGAATTATGGCATATGAGATTGGGCCACATAGGTGTTAGACGTATATCCAAATTGGTAAAGGATGGTTTGATTGAAAATCTTACCTTAGATCCTTATCCGATTTGTGAGTCATATATCCAAGGAAAGATGACAAATGCCTCATTTCAAGGTGTTGGACACCGTGCTGGAGATTTACTGGAGCTAATACACAGCGATGTGTGTGGTATATTAAATCATGCCGCTCATGATGGTTCGACATACTTTGTAACTTTCACAAATGACAAGTCTAGATATGGATATGTCTATCTGATGAAATATAAGTCGGAAATATTTGACAAGTTCAAAATATTTCGAAACGAAGTAGAAAAATAAACCAGTAAATTCATCAAATGCCTTATATCAGATCGAGACGGTGAATACATGAGTGAAGAATTCAGAAATTACTTAAGGGAGAATGGAATTCTCGCCCAATATAGCCCACCAGGAACACCTCAACATAATGGAGTGTCTGAGCGTATAAATCATACTTTATTGGATATGGTGCGAATGATGATGAGCTATACGGATCTTCCTTATTACCTTTGGGGTTACGCTTTACAAACTGCTGCCTACATACTTAATAGGGTTCCATCGAAAGCTGTTTCTACGACTCCATATCAGATATGGTTAAATATGAATCCAAGTCTTAGGCATTTAAAGATTTGGGGTTGTCCTACATATGTTAGAATTACGCAGCGAGATAAACTAGCACCCGGAGGGTATAAATGTAGGTTCGTTGGATATCCTGATAATTCCATTGGATATCAATTCTACGATTCCGAGCAACGAAATGTATTTGTTGTTCACTTTGCAACTTTTCTTGAAAAGTAATTTTTGAGAGAAAGTGCGAATTGTAGAGAGATTAAACTTGATGAGTTTGATCCCAACATTAAAGAACCTGAGATGGAACCAGAGATCCAAATAGGTGAAGGATCTACAACACAGGTTCTACGTAAGTCGAATAAAATATCAAGGCCTCATGAGAGATTGTTTTTAACATCTGATATGAGCCTTGATATTCTCCTCGTTGAGGAAACAGATCCGACTACGTATAAAGAAGCGATATTAGATATCGATTTGGGAAAATGGCAGGAAGCCATGAAACCGAAATGGATTCAATGCATGCCAATCAAGTATGAGACTTAGTTGAACTTCGTGAAGGAGTTAAACCTGTTGGTTGTAAATGGGTTTACAAAAGGAAGCGAGGGCTCGATGGAAATGTGGAAACCTTTAAGGCCCGACTGGTAGCGAAAGGTTACACTCAACGTCATGTGATTGACTATGAGGAAAACTTTTTCACTAGTAGCCATGCTAAAATCTATTAGGATTATTTTAGCTGTTGCTGCATATCATGACTATGAGATATGACAGATGGATGTGAAAATCGCTTTCCTAAATGGATTCCTTGAAGAGGATATCTATATGGAACAACCAGAGGGTTTCGTATCCAGGACTTCAAACTTAGTTTGTAAGCTCCAAAAGTCTATTTATGGACTTAAACAGGCATCCCGAAGCTAGAATCTTCGTTTTGATGAGATAATTAGATTATCTGGATTCATCAAAAACAAGGAAGAACCATGTGTTTATAAGAAGTTAGTGGGAGCATGATAGTTTTTTAATCTTGTATGTAGATGAAATCCTTATCATAGGAAATGATATAGGGATGGTGCAAAGTGTGAAAGCCTACCTTTGCAAGAACTTCTCCATGAAAGATATGGGTGAAGCTTCCTATATACTAGGTATAAGGCTCTACCAAGATAGAGTTAGGAAGCTTATAGGATTGTCACAATCGATGTACATAGACAAGATGTTATAAATGTATAGTTTTACCAACTGCAATGTGTCACATGTACCTTTTCGATACGACATACATCTTTTGAAGAAAATGGCACCTCAAACTGAGGAAGATATAGTTTGGATTTCCAACTTGCCATATGCTTTTTGTATTGGGAGCATAATATATGCTTTGTTATGTACTAGACTTGACATCAGTTTCGGCGTTAGTGTGACCAGTCGATTGTTGGACAATTATGACCCATAGCGTCACTATTTGTACAGATCACGGTGTTGTTGTACAAATTAACTATGTGACAAAGGAGATTGCACTCTTATCATTTGTGATTAGACCACCTAGATATATAAATGATGAGAGGTCCCTATGATTTGTTCCTGGACCGAGAATGATATGAGACAGTATCAGTCCACGAAGGATAAATCATTAAATATCCCTAGTCAGAGTATTATCGAGATTGGACATCGATAAATACGTAAAAGACTAGTATTACACTTGTACGCGTTTGTGAGGGCACAACGACATAGTTCTCATATATTTGGGTATAAGATACTCATGCAAGTGTAGTAGGAGGTTGTGTTTCACCGATGGTACGGGAAACAGCTTCGCTCTGGATAGACCCCCCGCGGAATCCCATTGGTAGTATGACTATGTGTCTATGGGAGTCTGCAATCAGGGTAGGTGTATTTGGTCTTAACTTGAGACTTGCACCGCTAATACATACGACAATCAATATACTTTAGTTGAGGTCGTCCAGGGCTTTAACCGGTTCTGTGTACGCCGATACTGGGTATATTGGGAATCGTAGTGTGTTGGGTGTGATGTCAAGACGGAAGTGTCACTCCAGTCATATAGAGATGATGGTCACGTAGGATACGGAACTTGTTCTCTTAAATGCTCGAGCTATCGGGATATTATGACAAAATCATGTATATCCGATTATAGAGACTAGTTACCAGACATCCGATATGTGCTTCGTACGGGGCAGACACAATTCCAGCCCCAGGCCTTGCACGTGAACATTCGATACTGGACATAAATACGCAATACTTCGGTATACTACGCTTGATATAGATCGCTTATTCCTGTAAGCATGTTTCTGGAGAATTGGGTAGGCATGGCGCTTTGCTAGAAGCCAACCTTGTCTTGTAAATCGGTATAAACGTAGTACGGGGTACTTACGTGTTCGGATAGTCCGACGACCGTATTTACTGCCAACATATCCGGAGATCTCATGGGTCGCTTCCCGAAGATTCACCGATGATGTATAACTCGCACTTTAATTAATCTGAGATTAATTAAAAGAGAGAGAAAATTAATCTGGGATCAATTGCGGAGATATTTTATCTGGGATAAAATATTAATTAAAGAGAGAGAACGATTAATTTGGAATTAATCGATATAATAATATATTCGATATATTATAAGAAATTGGATTTCGACGCGGAATTAAAATTAAATTTTAATTCGGGCGAACGAATTAATTTAGAATTAATTCGTTAACGACGTGAATAGTGATTTCGCTAGGCGTAATCATTTAATTACGACGCGACGGAAAATTCGTTAATTTAGAATTAGCGAACCCGAGCCCGAGATTATTTACGAGCGCATTCGCATTTAGAATTCGAGTGCGGCACGCAAGTCAAATCAAGCGTCAAATCGCTAGTCACATCAAGCGTCAAATCACATGTCACTTTGAGTGATGTGACAATTGGATTGATTGATTTGAGTGATTGATGTGAATAGTGATATAGTTGTTGGAAAAGCATTAATAGACTTTTGCTTTTTGACTTTTGATATATATGAAAATGATTTATATATTTGTTTTGTTTTTTGGAAAATAAAATAAATATATAAACTAAAATCATTTTTTCTCTCTCTCTCACCACTCTCACGCACTTCTCTTTTCCCTCTCTTTTTCTTCTTCCTCTTCTCACGGCTTCAAGCCGATTTCTTCACAAAAATCTTCTGGTTTGACCGAATTTTTGAGAAGCAAATGAAGAAGAGTAGTGCTAGCACACACATGGGTTATATTATGGTGATAGGGAAACGAATTTATGAGCATGGAAAAGCTTGAAGCTTGGAGCTTCAATGGTGATGACCATGGCCGAATCTTGGAGGGACAAAAACCAGTAAAACCGCACAGCTCACTGCCTTGGAGAGCCATTGCCGTGACCTTGAAGAGGAACAAGAAGCTTGTGTTGTTTGATGCATCCAAACCAATCATTGTGAGTATATGTTTCCGCCATTATTCATTGATGTATTCATATGATTTTATGCTTGATTTCATGATCTTGGGACCTATCATAGAACTCAACATCGATATCAATCTAATCCAGGTAATGATCATTGGACAACCATGAAACATATCCTAAAATATCTTAAAGGCACCAATGATAAGTTTCTGATATATGGAGAAAATGAGCTACAAGTTAAAGGTTATATAGACTCCGACTTCCAAGGAGATCCAGATGATAGAAAATCTACATCAGGATACATATTTACCCTTAACGATGGTGCGATAAGTTGGCATTGTTTAAAGCAAGGCTCAACAACTAATTCCACTACTGAGACAGAATTTATAGCGGCTTCAGAAGCTACTAAAGAAGCTGTTTGGATTAAAAATTTTATCACAAAACTTAGTGTTGTGCCTACTATTGCGGATTCGATCCAATTGTATTGTGATAATAACGGAGCCATCGCGCAAGCTAAGGAGCCGAGGGCGCATTCCAAGTCTAAACACGTGGAAAGGAAATACCGCGTAATTAGAGAGATAATTGAACGAAAAGATATAGTGGTCTTAAAGGTTCAAGGACAAGACAACATAGCAGACCCGCTTACAAATGCCTTACCTCCTAAGTTATTCGATAAACATGTGGAGTAGATGGGACTACGATACCATCCAGATTGGCACTAAGTAAGTGGGAGTTTGATGGAGTTGGTGATTGGAGTGCCAATCCGATTTGTGCATTTTATTATTTATTAATAAAACAACTACATTTTTCATTTCATACTTTATAATGGTATTGTCATTACGCGTATTAAATTGATGTATAGATATGCTAAGAATGACATCGACCTTAAAATAGTTTTGACACTAGGTGTAAACTATTCTTAAAGTAAATATTCATAGTAGTTTGTTTTGGAATATGGTCGAATTCTTATAACCTAGAAGACTAGCACATGTCGTATATTGGAATTGGAGTTCCAATAGTTTAACGCGATGTACCATGAGTTTTGGAAACTCGTATAGACATGTGGGTATTCGTTGGAGCGAATGCTGAATGACTCACATATGATTCCTAATAGTTGGAAGTACACACCACCGTCAATAGGAATCTCATCGAGTCGGGTAGCATATGTAATCCTTTGACTATAGGATAACATTGATTTTGTGTGAGATCCTCCACACTTTGATGCCATGTATGTCAGAAACCTTTCATAGGCTATCCTCTAGATGTTCGTTGGGTGTGGACCGATGCACTCAGTAATCAAGTGTGAAGCAAGATAGGATATGTCGGCTCATATGTGTACCATAGGGGTTTAGGTATCCATATGAGTAAACTCACGATTCTTAAAGACTTAGGCCAAAGCCGATCACGTAGGGTGGATCGCATCAGTTGTAAAGAATCGTGGACATGTCGACATGAGATGTGTGCCTCAGAAACTTGACGGTATATTCTGTTGGATAATTATGACCCATAGCATCACTATTTTGTAAAGAACATGGTGTTCTTGTACAAAATTAATTATGTAACAAAGGAAATTGCTCTTTTATCATTTGTAAATGGATTACCTGGATATATAAATGATAAAGTCCATATAAAAAGTACCAAATTAATAAGATATGAGACAGTATTAATCCACGTAAGGTTTAATTATTAAATATCCCTAGTAGTAGTATTATCGATACTGGACATCGATAATGCGGAATAGGCTAATATTACACTTCTGCACGTTATGGAAGCTTAACAACATAGTTCTCATATATTTGAGTATTGGATACTCATTCAAGTGTGATATGAGGTTCTGTTTGTCGTTGGTACGGGAACAGCTTCGCTCTGGATAGACCCCTCGGAATCCCATTGGTAGTATGACTATGTGTCTATGGGAATCCGAATCAATGTCGGTGTATATGGTCTTAACCTGAGACTTGCATCGCTAATACTTGCGACAATCAGTATACTTTGGTTTTGGTCGTCCGGGGCTTTAACAGATTCTCTGTACGCCTCTTATGGTATACCGAGAATCGTAATGTATTGGGTGTGATGTCAAGATGGAAGTATCACTTCAGTCATATAGAGATGATGATCACACAGGGATACAGAATTGGTACTCTATATTGCTATAGCCATCGGGAAAGTATGACTAGGTCATGACTTTCCGATTATAAAAAAACTAGTTGCTAGTGATCCGATATATGTTTCGTACGGAGCAGACACAACTCCAGCCCCAGGCCTAGCATGTGATATCCGATACTGGATCGTAATACACAATACTATGTATACTACGCCTGATATAGATTATATATTCCTTAAAAGAATATTTGCTAGAAGCCAACCATGTCTTGTAAATCGATAAGAACATGGTACCAGGTACACACGTATTTGTATAGTCCGATGACCGTATTTACTGCCAACATATCCAGGGATCTCTTGGGTCGCCTCCCAAAGATTCACCGATGATATTTGACTCAAACAGAATTAATCTGGGATTAATTAAGAGAGAGAGAAAATTAATCTTGCATTAATTGCGGCAAGAATTTATCTGGGATAAAATTCGGATAGAAGAGAGAGAACGATTAATTTGGAATTAATCGATTAAATAATATATTAGATATATTAATTGAAATTAGATTTCAAAGTGGAATTAAAATTAGATTTTAATTCGGGCAAACAAATTAATTAAGAATTAATTCGCAAGAGACTTTAGTAATAATTTTGCTAGGCATTATTATTTATTTAAATTAGATTTAATTACGTCGCAACGGAAAATTCGTTTATTCAAAATTAAACGAACCCGGGCCCGAGCGAAGTTACGTGTTAAGTTAGCCGACTTAAATTTGGAATTTAAAAGTGGTGGGACCCACTTCACTTACATCATTTGTTTGACTAATGATGGAAGTAGTTAGGCTTGATTTTGGATTTAATTTGTTGAGTGTAAAGCTTGGATTGCTTTTACAACACACTAACCAAATCCAACACACAACCTAAAAATAAAAAGGCTAGTTGACTTTGGAAGTGTAACCTGTTACTATTCACAGCACTCATTTTCTCCTTCTTCCTCATGAAGTCGTTAGCTTCTCTTCTCTCCCATGGATTTTTGTTGCAAAAATTCAAGTATGCTAGCACATTAAAGAGTGAAACAAGGTGATATGGAGACTCACCCAAGTGTTGGAAACACTAAAAGAGGGCTTGGAGCTTCCATCTACAAGAAAAAGTTTTGAAACTTCTCATCCAAATCAATGTAAGTATTCCGCAACTTTCTTGATCAATTCACACAATAATCACGCTTAGAGATCCCGTGGCATGTATAGAACACTAACATATTCTATTTTTCCTAAGCACAACTCGGATAGCCTACGACGGAGGGATTGTTAAACATATGTGATGACCTCGACTTGTATAGTTCAGAAAGGTCGTTTGTGTTCTTCACAAATTCGGAGGTGGTCGAATTACGTACATATTAGCCAGGCTTATATGACGAACATGTCTGAACTTAGAGAGTCCCAATATGAAGTTTACTCGTTGAGCACTTGGGTAGCCGATTAATTTTGATAAAAGATAATATTCGATATTATAATTATCAACTAAGATAATCAAATGTTATTGGATAACATTGATTATTTACTTTGACCTAATTGGATTAATTGGATTAATTCAATAATTACACAAGGGCTCAATTGTAAAATCATAATTATCTCTACCATTTGAGGATATTATGGTAATTGTAAGTATGTAATAATATGTGGTTTTGGCTTGATTTAATTGGATTAAATCAAGGTGGCAAATATTTAACTAATCCATTTTTCTAATCCTTAGCTTGATTTAATTAGATTAAATTAAAGTGTGAGACAATGGAGATTAGTCACACCTACTTATACATATTTGGACAAATTGGATTAAGCCCACTTAAAAGTTGATTACAACTTTTATTAATTAAAAATTGCCTAAGTTTTGCTATAAATAGCAAGCTTTGGGAAGGTTTAATTACAAGTAAAAAATACAAGTATAAGCAAATTCTTGAGAGATTAGCCTAAGTTAGAGAAGTGTTTAGAGAAGCTTATGAGGTCTCTACAACATTTCATCTAGGAGAAATCAAGATTGGATCTTGAAGTGAAGCTTGGAAGCATTGGAAACAAGATTGGATCTTGAAGTCAAGCTTCACACCTTGGAGGTTCTCCAACAATTTCAACAAAAGAAAAGTAGATTGGATCTTGCATCAAGCTTACTAGGTAATGTTTGATCTTCTCCTAAGCTATGTTTATTTGTGTATTAGGTGCATGATCACATAGCTTAATGTTGAATAAGGCTAATCAATTGTGTTAAGATATTTTAGAAGTATAAACACAATATGCTTGTAATTAGGTCAAAGATGTTCATATTGGACATGAAATAATTAATAAGAGTTTGGAACTCTAGATTAAAGCTTAGAGCTATGGCTACCATTCTAGAATCACTTGACCACCTTTGGGTGATCTAGAATTGTTCACGAGATATTTCTTATTGAGATTCTAATTTGGTTTGTGTATTGGATTCAAAATTTACGCAATTGCGTATTTGGAATAAATTTATGTTTTTGTAAAAATATTTGATATTTTGAAAAACTTGATTTTTATTCTATAACATGTGTTAATGTTGGTTTTGAAATTAAAAATTAATTTTGGGTATTTTTAAAGTGTTTAGGGAGAATCAGAAGTGATTAGGGTAAAATACCATAAATGCTTCAGCTCACTGGAATGTGAGCTGAAGCTTTGAATTCAAAAACAATGAAAACAAATAAAAAAAAAGTGAATTGTTGATGTGTGCGCGCATAGTACGCGCGCGCACACCCATTCTTGATATCCATGGGTTAGACCCATTTCCGCTACCCGGGACACCGATCCGACCCTAGGGGTTCCACAACTGCCCCAACATAATCGACCGATTTTCGATTAACAATTTCACAAAACACATCTGATTTCAATTTTTAATCTATTTTTTAAAATTTTTCAATATATTTTTGGAATTTTAATTAATGATTATATATATATATCTATATAATAAAGGAGAATGGTGTTGGAGGAAAGAGAGTGTATCCAACGGCTCTCTTTATGTGGCTTAATTGACGGCCCATATCATTTCATTGGTAATTGGAGGAAAGAGAGTGAATTGATTGATGGAAATGGTCAAAAATTTTCAAATTAAAAAATAGAAAGTTAAAATAAAATCATTTAATTAAAAAATAAAATCATTTAATTCTGTAACACCGTACCGTAGGCACGGGCGACACGGCCAAATACTGTAACACCGTGCCGTAGGCACGGGCATCATTTAATTAAAAAAATAAAATCATTTAATTCTGTAACACGGTGCCGTAGGCACAAGCAAATACTGGAACACCGTGCCGTAGGCACGGCCAAATACTGTAACACCGTGCCGTAGGCACGGACATCATTTAATTAAAAAATAAAATCATTTAATTCTGTAACACCGTGCCGTAGGCACGAGCAAATACTGTAACACCGTGCCGTAGGCACGGGCAAAAACTAATATATATATATATATATATATATAAGAGCAATTCTATTAAAAAAGATTTAAAAAATAAAAATATACTTTGACTTAACTAATTTTTACATGGATAATAAAAATCTCAAATTGATTAGAAATTTATAATTATTAATGAATGATTTTTAAATAATTTTGAGAGATAATTAAATTTTTTTTGAACGATGTAAATTATCAACCTTATCATTTCTCATTAATTCCCGATCATTTTCAATTAATATAAAAATTCATTATCGATTTCCAATTAAACTGTTCAGGTTTTAACAATTTTAAAACATAATACATGTGTAATTATAATAAGATACATTTTCCTATTGTTTCCTTTTTAGAGCATATGCAATTCAACTGTTCTTCATAGGATTGAACCTTTGAAAGTCTTGTAATTCACACTTAACTCCAAGATGTTAGTGTTCCTAGAACAAGCCACAAGATCTCTAAGTTCATTTGTGTGTGAATAAAGAAGAGGAGTTGCGGAAATACTCACAATGCTTGGTAGAGAAAATCAAGTTTTTCATGGATGTAATGGAAGCTCCAAGCCTTCAAATTGAATTCCAAACTCTAGGATTAGTTTCCCTATCACCTCATTTATCTCCTTAAGTGCTAGCTTTAGAAGAATTTTGCAACAAAATTCCATGGAGAGAGCTTGAAGTTTTCGGCCAAAGGAGATTTGGGAGAGAAGAGAGAGTTTTATGTTTGCTGTGAATAGTAACTTGTGATTACTTCCAAAGTTGACCAAATTAATATATACTAAGTTTGTGTGTTGGAATTAGATTGAGTGTTTTAAAAGCAATCTAAACTTTTTCACTCAACCATTACCAAATTCCATCAAATGTCAAACATATTGATGTAAGTTGGTGGGCCCCACTTTAAATTCCAAATTTAAGTCGGACAATCCAACACGCAACTTCGCTCGGGCCCGGGTTCGTTTAATTCCGAATTAAACGAATTTTCCGCTGCGACATAATTAAATCCAATTTAATAATAATGCCTAGCAAAATTATTACGTAAGTCGCTTATGAATTAATTCTAAATTAATTTGTTCGCACGAATTAAAATCCAATTTTAATTCCGCATTGAAATCTAATTTCAATTAATATATCTAATATATTATTTTAGCCCATTAAAATAAATTAAATAGTAAAATCTAATTTCACAATTAAATTGATTTTGCCGATTAATTCCAAATTAATCGCGTTCTCTTCTCTAGACGAATTTAATCATAGATTAAATTTTTGACGTATTTAATCTCAGATTAATTTTCTCTCTGTTAATTAATCCCAGATTAATTATTGCCGTAATTAATTCCAGATTAATTTTCTCTCTCATAATTAATCCCAGATTAATTTTGTTCGAGTCAAATCTCATCGGTGAATCTTCGGGAAGCGACCCAAGAGACCCCTGGATATATTGGCAGTAAATACGGTCATCAAACTATCCGAATATGTGCGTACCTAGTACCACGTTCTTACCGATTTATAAGACACGGTTGGCTTTTAGTAAAGCACTGTGCCTACCCAATTCTCCAGAAATATTCTTTAAGGAATATATAATATATGTCAGGTGTAGTATACGTAGTATTGCGTATTGCGATCCAATATCTGATGTCACATGCAAGGTCTGGGGCTGGAATAGTGTCTGCCCCATACGAAGCATATATCGGATTACAAGCAACTAGTCTTTATAATCGGATAATCATGACCTTGTCATATTATCCCGATAGTTGCAACACAATAGAGAACCAATTCTGTATCTCTGCGCGATCATCATCTCCATATGACTGAAGTGATACTTCCATCTTGACATCATACCCAATACACTACGATTCTCAGTATACCCAGAAGAGGCGTACACAGAACCTGTTAAAGCCCTGGACGACCAAAACTAAAGTATATTGTTTGTCGCAAGTATTAGCGATGCAAGTCTCAGGTTAAGACCAAATACACCTAACCTGATTCGGATTCCCATAAACACTTAGTCATACTACCAATGAGATTCCGATGGGTCTATTCAGAGTGAAGCTATTCCCGTACCATCGGTAAATAGAACCTCCTATCACACTTGCATAAGTATCCAATACTTAAATATATGAGAAATATGTCGTTACGCTTCCATAACGCGCATAAGTGCAATACTAGCTTATTCCGCATTATCGATGTCCAGTCTCGATAATACTACGACTAGGGATTTTTAATGATTAAACCTTTCGTGGATTAATATTGTCTCATATCTTATTAATCTGGTACTAATCATATGGACTTTTATCATTTATATATCCCGGTAATCCAATTACAAATGATAAAAGAGCAATTTCCTTTGTCACATAGTTAATTTTGTACAAGAACACCACATCCTTTACAAAATAGTGATGCAATGGGTCATAATTGTCCAACAATCTCCCAATTGGCCTATAGCCAATCACTCAAGTGTCTAACACCTAAACTATGTACGGGTCGCTCATGCTTATGCTGAGATATCTCTTTCGTCAGCAGATTTACAAGGTTATCATCTTATGCGTTTTATTCGATCATCACATCGCCATGATATATGATCTCACGAATCAGATAAAACTGTCGAAGTACATACTTGGATTATTGATGAGACCGTAATTCTTTAGCCTGTGTTGTAGCCTAGCTCAGCTGCTAACAGAACTACTCCTAATCTAATTAGGAATTTTATAGATCCAAAATGCTTCTTCTGCTGCCTCAGCTGCAGCAATATATTCCGCTTTTGTTGAATCGGCAACAATATCTTGCTTGGAAGATTTCCAGCTCACTGTTCCGTTGTTCAAACAAAATATGTACCCTTTTTGCGACTTACAATCGTCTTTATCGGTTTGGAAACTTGCAATGGTGAACCTGGTCACTTCAAGTTCTCCTTCTCCATGTTTTAAGAATGCATCCTTAGTTCGTATAAGATACTCAAGGATATTCTTAACATCAATCCGGTGACCATCACTTGGATCGGTCTGATTGTGACTCCATATGCTCAAAGCATATGAGACATCAGGTCGCCTACAAGTTTTTCAATGTATGAATTCTCGGAGAGTGCCAACAACTTTTAGATCTATTCCAGTAGATCTTTATTCCTAGAATAAAGGTTGCATCTCCCAAGTATTCCATGGAGAATTTTAACGAAAGCCAAGCTTTCACCGATTTTAATATGGGAATGTTATGTTGTGTGAGGAACGACAATTTTTAATTACTCTAACTAATTAAAAGCTTTATTTGTATAATCTAAGTAATTAATATTATATATTAATTTAACAATTAAATTAATTCACAAAATAATTACTAAGTTAATGTAAATCAAATTTACATTTATTATACAATAAAATTATATCAACTCTTGATATAAAATTAATTAATTCAATTTATCTCATGAATTATCGGATTAAACAATTTAATCCTAAATACCCAAAAATACTTTGTCAACATTTGACGAGAGGTCGCCCTAGTGCTCAACGAGTAAACTCAATATAATGGAACTCTCTAGGCTCACGTTCGGTTGTTATTTATATATATACATATATATCTCATATACTTATATACATATTTCATGAAGGCCTGTCCACCTACAAATCATGACTAAACAACACGACACGTCGAACCATACAAGTCGAGGTTAAAACGCTAATGTATAATCCCTTCGTCATTACCGTTTCCAATTGAGTAAGGTTATAGTTATACTGTCAAAACCTTATCTACTCAATATAATGAAACTTTTCATCCTTATATTCCATTAATAAATAATATATCAAAACTCTTTTTGAATATTATTTATAATGTCAAAGAAACAATTTCTTCAACGAACTTTCGGCCAAAAGATTTCCGGAATATATTCTAAAAATTTCTGGAAACAAAATCCAACCATATGGACTGACGAATCCTCATATTAACACACACCGATCTTCGTGAGCATCTGTCTATACCTAACAGTCATCCAGAGGCCAGACCATGAAAGGTCTCTGACATGCATGGTATCAGGCACAGAGGATCACTCACAAGACCACCGTGGTGTCTCAAGTCATAGGACCACAATAATTACTCAACTCGAAAAGATAACTATTGACAGTTTTATGGAATATCTATTAGTCATCTCTTATGAGTCATTAATAAATAATATATCAAAACTCTTTTTGAATATTATTTATAATGTCAAAGAAACAATTTCTTCAACGAACTTTCGGCCAAAAGATTTCCGGAATATATTCTAAAAATTTCTGGAAACAAAATCCAACCATATGGACTGACGAATCCTCATATTAACACACACCGATCTTCGTGAGCATCGGTCTATACCTAACAGTCATCCAGAGGCCAGACCATGAAAGGTCTCTGACATGCATGGTATCAGGCACAGAGGATCACTCACAAGACCACCGTGGTGTCTCAAGTCATAGGACCACAATAATTACTCAACTCGAAAAGATAACTATTGAAAGTTTTATGGAATATCTATTAGTCATCTCTTATGAGTTAATTCAACATTCATTCAACTAATGAATATCTGCATTTCTATACGAACTTCCGTTAAGCTCACAGTCTGTTGAGACAAACTATATGTCCATGCACTAGTCTTACCAATATAATGACCGACCCATGTCAATATATCTAGACTAGGAATAATTTATATTCGAGAGAATGCGTGATATTTCTCAACACCATTTGCAACTCTTGCAACAATATCACCATATGTAGTAACTCTCGGGTCTTTACTAATTTCATATAAGGTTCCGAGTGAAACTCGAAATCTCTAACTCTTAGAGTAATCTAACTCTTAGATTTACAATATATAAAATAAAGTAAGAGTTTTACCATATATAAAAATAAATAATCATGATAAAATAAATATTATATTGCATAAATATCAAATATTCATACAAAAAGTGAATGGTGCTCGATCACCATTTCCAACACTCCCACTTGATCTAGTGCCATTCACGATGGTATCTAATACCTATGGACTCCACGTGTTTCTCAAACACCTTGGGAGTTAAGGCTTTAGTCAGTGGATCAACTATATTTTGTTCAGTTTGTACTTTACAAACTTTAATGGCACCGCCATTGAGAGAAAACACAAACCCAGATGTAGACTTTCTATCATCTGGATCAGATTGAAATTCTGAATCCGTGTAACCTCTCAACTATAAGTCATTTTCTCCATAAATGAGAAACTTATCCTTTGTACCCTTAAGGTATTTCAGATATGTTTCACAATCATCCAATGGTCCTGACCCGGATCAGACTGATAACGGCTTGTAACACTTATAGCCATGCTGATATCATGTCTAGTACATAACATGACATACATTATGCTACCAACATCGGAAGCATAAGGCTGGCTAAACATTTTAGCCCTTTCATCATCTGTCTTAGGACACATTTTCTTAAACAGATGAATAGCATGTTTGAAAGGCACATTGACTGTCTTACAGTCAATAAAGTTTTTCTAAGATCAAATCAATGTACTTGGACTGAGAGAGTCCTATCAACCTCCTCGCTCTATCTCTATAAAGCTTTATACCTAGTATATAAGAGGCCTCTCCCAAATCCTTCATGGAGAAATACTTACTAAGATAGGCTTTGACAGATTGTAACATACCTATATCGTTTCCGATAATAAGTATATCATCAACATAAAGCACTAAGAAGATTACCATGCTCCCACTAACCTTTTTATAGACACAGGATTCCTCTTCGTTTTTAATGAAACCAGACGATCTGATCACATCGTCAAAATGAAGATTCCAACTACGGGAAGCTTGTTTAAGTCCATAAATAGAATTTTTAAGCTTACATACCAGATTAGGATCTTTGGCGAATGCGAATCCCTCGGGTTGTTCCATATGGATATCTTCCTCAAGATTTCCATTCAGAAAAGCCGTTTTCACATCCATCTGCCAAATTTCATAATCATAGTGTGCGGCAATAACTAATAAAATCTTGATTGACTTAAGCATGGCTACAGGAGAAAAGGTTTCCTCATAATCAATACGTGATTTCTGAGTATATC
Organism: Zanthoxylum bungeanum; assembly: GCA_019454045.1. Classification (NCBI taxonomy): domain Eukaryota; kingdom Viridiplantae; phylum Streptophyta; class Magnoliopsida; order Sapindales; family Rutaceae; genus Zanthoxylum; species Zanthoxylum bungeanum. Next base: position 74,139 of record SKCR01044105.1, read on the forward strand.
CTTTTGCTACTAGTCGGGCCTTAAAGGTTTCAACCTTTCCATCGGGCCCACGCTTCTTTTTGTAAACCCATTTACAACCGATAGGAACAATTCCATCGGGAAGCGGAACCAAGTCCCATACTTGATTATCATGCATTGAGGCAATCTCGGATTTCATAGCTTCCAGCCATTTCTCCGCATCGATGTCTAACATCGCCTCTCTATAGGTTAAGGGATCATTTTCTTCAATTAAGAAAACATCGATTGTATCATCAAATGACGTCCTGTACCTGACAGGGGGTCTCGATATCCTTTGTGACCTACAAGGTGGTTGTGTCAAAGGTATCTCATCTTTTTGAACTTCTGGTTCTATCATCGGTTCAATGTTACTTTGATTGACTTCATCTAAATCAATCATTCTATGATCTGCACTTTCTAACACAAATTGTGTTTCTAAGAAAGTTGCATTTCGAGCAACGAACACATTTCGATTCTCGGGATCATAGAACTGATATCCCATGGAATTTTTAGGATATCCAATGAATCGATACTTGTACCCTCTAGGTGCAAGTTTATCCCGCTGTGCAACTCTTACATAGGCAGGACAACCCCAAATCTTAACATACTTAAGACTCGGTTTCTTTCCAATCCATAACTCATACGGAGTGGTCGGAACGGCTTTCGATGGAACTTTGTTCAGAAGATGAGCAGCAGTGTCTAGAGCATGGCCCCACAAGTATATTGGTAGATCAGTAAAACTCATCATCGATCGAACCATATATAATAAAGTTCGATTCCTCATCTCCGAAACACCATTGTGTTAAGGAGTCCCTGGAGGAGCATACTGAGCGAGAATCCCATTCTCTTTTAAATAACTCATGAACTCACTGCTCATGTACTCACCGCCCCGATCTGATCGAAGGCATTTCAAGAGTTTTCCGGTTTGTTTCTGATATTCTTTGAACTTTTCAAAAGTTTCTGATTTGTGTTTCATAAGAAACACATAACCATATCGTGACAAATCATCGATAAAAGTTACAAAGTATTGAAACACACCCATGGCAGCATGATTTATAGGACCACTTACATCGGAATGCACAAGTTCCAATAAATCATTAGCACGGTGTCCAACACCACTAAATGAGGATTTGGTCATTTTACCTTGAATACAATATTCGCAAACTGGTAAAGGTTCTATGGTTAGATCATCTATCACACCATTCTTAACTAGTTTGGTTAGGCGTTTTATGCCTATATGACCTAATCTCATATGCCAAAGTTCTGTGTTATTTATTTCATCTGATCTTTTCTTTTTAGATTTCTCTAATTAAAGACATCACGACTTTTTGTAAGAATGTAATATTCATCAACCATGGGACATGAAACAAGCAAAACATTCATATTATCATATAAATTCAAAGGACTATCTTTAATATTTACATGAAATCCTTCACTGTCAAGTAAAGGAAGTGAGATGATTTGTCGTATCATATTAGACACACAATAACAGTTATTAAGTGTAATATTACATTCATACGAGAGTGTCAAACACAAAAATCCTACTGCTTCAACTTGTAGAGAATCTCTATTCCCTACTCGCAGTTGGATCTCTCCCGGCTTTAGTCTTCTAGTTTCTCTCAAATCCTGCAACGAATTGCAGATATGAGAAGGACAAACGGTGTCTAACACCCAAGTCGAACTAGAATCAAAAGCAAGTGTAATGTCAATAATAGGAAAACAAAATACTTGAGGGCTCTATTTTCATAGAAGCTAAATATATTGGACAATTACGTTTCCAGTGTCCAAGTATGTCGTAGTGGAAACATTTTCCTCTTGCAACATCTGTCTTCACCTTAGGCTTAGAAGCCCATGCGGAAGCAACCTTTGGACCTTTACCTTTAACTTTCTTCTTCTTTTTCTATTTCTTCCCAGCTGGCTTTTGAGAAGCCTGAGAAGGTCCAGAATAAGAAACACCAGTGATCATGAATGCTGAACTATTCTTATTCATGTCATCTTGAGCTGTCAGCAACATATTGTGCAACTCAGAATAGGTGGGAAGCATCTTATGCATGTTAAAGTTAACGATATAGTCCTTGAAAGACTTAGGAAGAGACGGGAGAATCACACTATTCCCGAGGCGATTGTCAATTGGAATATCCATCCTTTCGAGTTCTTCCACACAATCTATTAGCTTCATCACATGTGGGCTAACAGGTTTTCCCTCTGGGAGGAAAGTGTGAAAAAATTCGACAGCCACCCCGTATATCTCTACATGAGGTCGATCACTGAATATTTCCTTCAAATGCAACAAGATGGATCTAGAATCAAGCATCGGCATGTACTTCCTTTGTAGTTCCGGTACCATAGATCCCAAGATGTATGACCAGACTTTCTAATCATCATCCTTCCATCTGTTGAACGTCTTACGTTCTTCATTTGAAGTATCATCCGAAACCCTTGCGGGCATTGGACGATCAAGAACGTATTCAAGTTGCTTCGCTTGGCAGAGAATCCGGAGATTCATGAGCCAAAATAGCACCCTGGAGCTTATGCGTATCAAGTATATGCGAAAGCGGGTTCGAAATAAACATTTTGTCTACACAAGGAAAAACAATAAATAAGCGAAAAATTAATATTTATATATCATGATAAAACACTAAATAGAATATGGATTTACTTTTTTCTATAAAGTGCCTTCGAATTGTCTTACATATTCTTTATAATCTCTACAAACAAGAATACAAAAATTTAACTCTTAAATTTCACAATGAGAAGTAGATCCTTCTTGACATTTACGCAAGTCTCACGCTTTAGCAATATTGACCATTGTAAATTCGAGAAGGTAGACAATTATTGTCAATTGCATCTCATGCAACTCTTATATTCGGTCCTAAATCGAATCTCATCCTCACGCTTTAGCAATATTGGATAGTTCAATTTTTTAGATCAACTTGTCTATTGCCGAAAGTAAGATACTAATATTAACCTCACGCTTTAGCAATATTGGATAATACTTTCTCTTAAATTCGACTAATCTCATGCTTAACCGGAATAGTACAAAACATTATAACCAATCCCTCACGGTTTAGCAATATTGGGAATAATCACAATGGTTTCACTAACACCGTATAGACAAGCCGGACCATGTCATATTTTCAACTAAAATAATGACATTTAATGATCTAGCGTAGAGATTTTTCAAAAGCAAATGCATACAAATATATAAAATGTATGCATGTCCAAAAATGCCTAAAACATGTAATTCATAATTAAATGTATGCATGGGCATTTTATAACAACATTGAGAAAAATTGTAAGGAACATGAACAATTAGAAGCACGTATCGCTCTGATACCACTTGTTGTGTGAGGAACGACAATACCGAGCGCAGCGGAACCCGCCCGAGATCAAATCCCGAGCGAATAAATTTTTTATTTATTTATTTTTAATTCTCGGCATTAAGTCTAAATTAGTGGCAAAGAAAATTTCTACCAACTTAAAATTTTTCAATGCATTAAAAACAATTTTCCATGCATCAAAAATTACCATAAGCATAGTTAAAATTTTCAACGCACTTAAAAACATTTATCAACTCTTGATAAATTATTCCAAGCAATAAATTAATTTTCCAACTCTTGGAAAAATTAATCCAAGCTAACAAAATAATTTTCCAACACTTACAAAATTATTTCAAGCATATTACATAATTTCCAACTCTTGAAAATTACTCCAACCATACAAAAATTTCTATATCAACTATATATCAATTATCATACACTTCAATGCTCATAATTCCTCACTTACATACTTCCAATTAATCCAACAAATCCACAACAATTTTTCTCAACAATAATCATCAACAATCTAATAATAAATTTACAAATTAAATTTACCAACCAACTTTGCCAATGATCATTTCCTTCAAGCTTTTCCAAATCTTCCAAGCTTTTCCAACATTTGAACTCAAGTTTCTCCAAATCTTCCAAGCTTTTGAACTCCTTCAAAACTCCACCAAATTGAGATTCTCCAAGAACAAATCTTGGTGATCAAAAGGTGGTTTGATCACTCAAGAATAGCAACCAACTTTTCCCCAAATTTCAACTCTTAAAATCCTAGGAAAAAGAAAACCTCAAGAACATAAATTAACCCTTAACACTTAGGGATTAATTCCATGGACTTGATTATTTATAGGGTAATATTTGGTGAGATTAATGGCTTGGATTTTGAGAGCAAAAATCAACTCTTTCTCTTGTTTACTGGTTCGGCAGTGGCTTAAGAAAAACAAAGGGAAAGTGATTTTTTGCTATTTGTTTTTGCTTATCGTCAACGGCAGAGAGCAAGTGCAAAAACATAAACAACCCATTTTTTTCTTTTCTTTTATTTGGTTCTTTTGTACGGCAGTGAGTGAAGCAAAACAACAAAAACCAATTTCTCTCTATTTTTGGTTTCGGCAGAAGCTTGCTAAAAAAAAAGGGAAGTCCATTTGCTTTTTTTTTTTTTTTTTTTTTTTCTAAAATCAAACCATTTACCTTTTATTAAACCATGGTTCAAGGAATCTTTTCCCTACACCACACATTTCAAAAAGGTAATTTAACTAAGGTTAAAATTAATCTCACCAATTTAGTAACTAAGTTACCTTTATGAATCATTTAGTTACTTTAACCAAATAATTCAATTTTGCTTTACCTTAATTACTCTAACTAATTAAAAGCTTTATTTGTATAATCTAAGTAATTAATATTATATATAATTTAACAATTAAATTAATTCACAAAATAATTACTAAGTTAATGTAAATCAAATTTACATTTATTATACAATAAAATTATATCAACTCTTGATATAAAATTAATTAATTCAATTTATCTCATGAATTATCGGATTAAATAATTTAATCCTAAATACCCAAAAATATTTTGTCAACATTTGACGAGAGGTCGCCCTAGTGCTCAACGAGTAAACTCAATATAATGGAACTCTCTAGGCTCACGTTCGGTTGTTATTTATATATATACATATATATCTCATATACTTATATACATATTTCATGAAGGCCTGTCCACCTACAAATCATGACTAAACAACACGACACGTCGAACCATACAAGTCGAGGTTAAAACGCTAATGTATAATCCCTTCGTCATTACCGTTTCCAATTGAGTAAGGTTATAGTTATACTGTCAAAACCTTATCTACTCAATATAATGAAACTTTTCATCCTTATATTCCATTAATAAATAATATATCAAAACTCTTTTTGAATATTATTTATAATGTCAAAGAAACAATTTCTTCAACGAACTTTCGGCCAAAAGATTTCCGGAATATATTCTAAAAATTTCTGGAAACAAAATCCAACCATATGGACTGACGATCCTCATATTAACACACACCGATCTTCGTGAGCATCGGCCTATACCTAACAGTCATCCAGAGGCCAGACCATGAAAGGTCTCTGACATGCATGGTATCAGGCACAGAGGATCACTCACAAGACCACCGTGGTGTCTCAAGTCATAGGACCACAATAATTACTCAACTCGAAAAGATAACTATTGACAGTTTTATGGAATATCTATTAGTCATCTCTTATGAGTTAATTCAACATTCATTCAACTAATGAATATCTGCATTTCTATACGAACTTCCGTTAAGCTCACAGTCTGTTGAGACAAACTATATGTCCATGCACTAGTCTTACCAATATAATGACCGGCCCATGTCAATATATCTAGACTAGGAATAATTTATATTCGAGAGAATGCGTGATATTTCTCAACACCATTTGCAACTCTTGCAACAATATCACCATATGTAGTAACTCTCGGGTCTTTACTAATTTCATATAAGGTTCCGAGTGAAACTCGAAATCTCTAACTCTTAGAGTAATCTAACTCTTAGATTTACAATATATAAAATAAAGTAAGAGTTTTACCATATATAAAAATAAATAATCATGATAAAATAAATATTATATTGCATAAATATCAAATATTCATACAAAAAGTGAATGGTGCTCGATCACCATTTCCAACATGTTATTTCCAAGAAATAATACATCATCAATGTATAGGACATTCATTGTCAGTGCGCTCCCACTAACCTTCTTATATACACAAGAATCACCTTCGTTTTGAATGAAACCATATACCATTATGATCTCATCAAAACATTGGTTCCAAGAACACAATGCTTGCTTCAATCCATAAATGGATCAAATTAACTTGCAAACCTTGTTTGCATGTTTCGGCACGACAAAACCGTCACGCTGTTGTATAAAACATCCTTCAAAAGGTTTATGTTAAGGAAAGTGATTTTGACATCCATCTGCCATATTTCTTAATTGAAATATGTAGTAATAGCAAGCATTATTCGAATGGATTTAATCATGGCGATAGTGTTTCGTCGTAATCGACACCATATTGATGACGATACCCTTTCGCTACAAGCCTAGCTTTGTACGTTTTTATGTTGCCATCCATGTTTGTCTTCACCATGAAGACCCATTTGCTATCAATAGGCATAATGCCTTCTGGTACATCAACCAATGTCCAAACTTGGTTGGTATACATGGAATCTATTTCGGACTTCATGGCACTTTGCCATAAACCGGAGTCGATACCTTGTATCGTTTCCTCATACGTAGTCGGCTCATTATCCTCAATAAGATTAATATCTTTATGAGGTGAGATCAGAAACCCATACCTCTAAGGTTATTTTCTGACTCTCTCCAACCTACGCTGTTCTTGTGTATTAGAAGATTGTGGAACAGTCTCATCCCTGGTAAACTGTTCGTGTTCCGTGAGGATCGGTGCCAGGAACAGTATCACACTGATTTTCATCGAGTTATACTTTCCTCCCACTTACCACTGCATTTAGGTATTCCTCTTAGGAAAACCGCATGGAGAGCAACAAATTTCTTTGTTATATTGTGAGTTGTGGAATTAGTTTCCTTAGGATAACTAATTACATAATGGGCACTTATCCGATTTGGGTTGTAGTTTGGTATCATCCAAACATATGCCCAGCATTCCCAAATCTTCAGGAATGAGAAATCTGATTTCTTTCCTGTCCATATTTCATACGGAGTTTGTCCAACAAACTTTGACGGAAGCTTATTCAAAATAAGTATTGCATTGTTCAATGCGTATCCCGTAAAGGAAACTGGTAGCTCAGAGCGACTCATCATTAACTTTATTATATCCAACAAGGTTTGGTTTCTCCGTTCGGATACACCAATCAATTAAGGTGTTCCTGGAGGGGTCCACTGTAAAAGAATACTATACTCTTTCAAGTAATCAAGAAACTTATTGCTTAAGTATTTTTACTACGGTCCAACCGTAATGTATTAATACTTTTGCCCGTCTGTTTTTATACTTCATGTCGAAACTCTTTCAATTTCTCAAAAGTTTTCGACTTGTGTTTCATAAGATACACATAACCATAACGCGATGCCACATCCGTAAAGGTTACGAAGTATTCATATCCACTTCTAGCTTGGCTAGATATGGGCCCACATACGTCACCATGAACGAGGGCTAAACAGCTCAGTGGCACATACACCTTTACCGTTAAAAGGCATTTTAAGCACTTTGCCTAATAAACTAGATTTGCAGATGTCATTTGAATTAGGATAAAATCTGTCCAAGGATCCACTCTTCGAAAGTGTGGATATACGAGTCTTGTTTAATGTGTCCCAGACAACAATGACACAAATAAGTCTCATCTGATTAATTCAGTTTGAGCCATTTGTTTGTCATATTATATGTTTGAGATTTGTTTATATTCAAAATATAAATATTGTTATTCACATCTAATGTGTATATCTCAATATCATCTTTATAAACAAAACACTTAGTGTTCATGAACATAAAGGTATACCCGCAACGGGTTAAACTAGATATAGAGATAATATTTCTAGTTAAACTAGGTACATTATAACAGTTTCCTAATTTAAGTACATGCCCAAAGGGTAGTTCCAAAACTTAGGTCCCCACAACCAAAACAGCGACTCTTGTCCCATTTCTGAATCGCAGGTCAATCTCATCTGAAGCCAGTCTCCTTCTAATCAGCAGATCCCGCACATCAGTACATATATATGTACCACACCCAGTATCAAAATCCAATTTTAAAACTAGCAGTGGATGTGTTTATGACAAACATACCTGAAGTCGGAGCCTTACCCGTCTTCACTTCCTTCATGTCTGCCTTGTCCATACGGCTGTCACACTTCCAGTGACCCCGTTTTCCACAGTTTAGGTAGACAACTTGGGATATATCCTTTGTCTTCCTAGAAGACTGTGACGATTTTGCCTTTGCCCTTTTAGCACCCCCAGAAGCCTTCGGCCAAGCCTTGGCCTTCTGGGATGTCGAAGTAAGATGCGTCTTGCGCTTCTCGCCCTTTTGGAAGCTCTGGCTCTGCCTCCTTGAGCATAGCCATTAACTCTCCAAGAGTTTTCTCTTGGTTCATGATGAACCTGCCTCAGCTATCGGGTAGAGACTGTAAGATCAAATCTATAGAAGTCTCGGCCTCGTAGGTAATGCCTAGCTAACCTAGCTATTCGATGTCAGCAATCATCTGCGACATCTATTGCTCGACAGATGTACCCTCTGACATACGAGAGCAAAAGAGCTTCTTTTGTAATTCATACTTCTAAGATCTAAGGTTAGATCTGTGAAGATCCTTCAATTTCAGCATCATGGTATAATGATCTAATCTTTAGTTCTGACGACGAAATTAAGGAGTCATTGCGGCAAGCATGATGGATTGAGCACTAAAGTTATCATCACGATGAGTCTTCTAAAGCTCATGTTCTACTATTTGCTCAACTCCGGGCTCAGGCCCGAGAGGTTTCTCTATTATATAGAGTAAATTCTTGGCTTCCAGGACTATCCTGAGACTCAATTCCCAATCTGAAAATTTTACGTCGTTAAAGACATTTTCACCTATGATTATGTTCTTTTACGTTAATCTTTCAGCTATATTGATTGCTATAGTCCAACTATCCAATCAATAATTTCGGGTACAATCAAATGTAATAATTACTATAGTCCAACTATATAATCAACTATAAATGATCGGTTACATTCAAATGTAATGATTACTATAGTCCAACTATATAACCAACTACAAATGAAGTAGTGTGTTGTACAGTCTAACTGTTTCAACGAAAATAATATTAAATATTAGTCCAACTAATATATTTATTACAACGATAAATAAAATAAAAGAGCGCGTATTGGCAAGTATTTAAATGAAATTGTAAATTTAATACTTGCCTCCCTCTATTTTTCGGTGAGCCTCTAACCCTCTGTGGAGTACTCGGGAAACCTAGTTTCCTAGTTGGCTAGGATCCCGTTAAATAACACACAACCTTGACTTTGGCCAACTAGTTGTATGAAACTTAACTAGGTAGATCTCTAAGATCAATTGGATCCCATCCAATTCCTAGATCCAGTAGGTGGACCTCCAAGTCTGAAACATATATCCAATATATGTAAATATATCCAATATATTTCCTAATTTTTTTCCTCTAAATCAACTAAGCCTTGGCTTTGGCTCAACAAGCTTAATGATTCTAGTTAATCGTAACCCATTGACAGTGGGAAAGCTTCGTAATCGAGGTCGATGAACAAGAAGTGACCTTGACTTTGGCCAACAAGTAACAACTGCCCAAGACACGCGATATGTAACAAAGCTTACGTGGTTCAAACACATCCGCGATGGACAGAGGTATTGACTTTGACCAACAAACCAATGCCAATCTTGGATCTTGAGAGAGAACCACTCAATGGAAGGAAAAACGCTTAATATTTGATGAGGGTTTTTTTTCGCGTAAATTGGCAACCAATTTATTATCTTTGATTAGGTCTCACCATACACCATTAACCATGCATTCTAAAAGCATAATAAGGCGCGAAATAAATTAATAATGATCTGCGGAGTGATATATAACAAATTTGTTCCTAGAACAAATCTCTTCATTTCCTCTCTCCCGCTAGCACTATTCTTACTTCTACCCAATTACATAATACTTCTAAAGAAACCTCATTTACATTGAGGGGAATTGGTGAGAAGAGAAATACAAAGAGAATAGAGATAATAGGCTGGACACGCAGGTCCAATTTAATAAATTCTAAATTTATTACAACAATTTCTAAAATTTCCCTCACCCTTTTAATATCCATCCAATATACATTATTCATACAATACATCCAAGTATTCACACATAACATGTTTTTCAATCAATCTAATCCAATTAATTAATCTTTGAATTAATGACCATTCAATGTTCAAACAACGATTTGATTTGCGCGAGTCCAACTCGTTTAAGAATAAGTAATCAAATTACGTATTCTTGAATTATATCGAACTACAATTTTAAATCCGATTTAAATTGTATCCAATAATAATTCATATTTAATTCCAAATTAAATAATTACACTTTTAATAGTGCCTTTTAGACTTGGATTCCAAATCCAATCTTCATGGGTCTCAAAGGCCCAATTAGTATCCAATACTATTTAATTAAAGCCCATTGGGCTTTTAATTAATTCTTTAGGCGTGAGCTTTGGCCATTATGAATCAAACCCAAGATGCCAATGCTGGACAGTTATGACCCATAGCATCACTATTTGTACAGATTATGGTGTTGTTGCACAAATTAACTATGTGACAAAGGAAATTGCTCTCTTATCATTTGTAATTAGATTACCAAGATGTATAAATGATAGGAGGTCATTATGATTAGTTCCTGGATTGAGATGATATGAGACAGTATCAATCCACGAAGGTTTAATCATTAAATATCCATAGTCAGAGTATTACCGAGATTGGACATCGATAATGCGGAAAAGAATAGTATTACACTTGTGCGCGTTGTGAGGGCATAACATCATAGTTCTCATATATTTGGGTATATGATACTCATGCAAGTGTAGTAGGAGGTTGCGTTTTACCGATGGTACGGAAAACAGCTTCGCTCTGGATACCCCTCGGAATTCCATTGGTAGTATGACTATGTGTCTATGGAAGTCCGAATCAGGGTAGGTGTATTTGGTCTTAACTTGAGACTTGCACCGCTAATACTTGCGACAATCAATATACTTTGGTTTTGGTCGTCCAGGGCTTTAACATGTTCTGTGTACGCCTCTTCTGGGTATATTGAGAATCGTAGTGTATTGGGTGTGATGTCGAGACGGAAGTATCACTCCAGTCATAGTGGAGATGATGATCACGTAGGATACCAAACTGGTTCTCTTATGTAATGCAGTCATCGGGATAAAATGACTAGGTCATGTTTATCCGATATAGAGACTAGTTACCAGAGATCCGATATGTGCTTCGTACGGGGCAGACACAATTCCAGCCCCAGGCCTTGCACGTGACATCCGATACTGGATCGAAATACTCAATACTATGTATACTACGTCTGATATAGATCACATATTCCTGTAAGGATATTTCTGGAGAATTGGGTGGGCATGGCGCTTTGCTAGAAGCCAACCTTGTCTTGTAAATCGGTACAAATGTAGTACTAGGTACATACATGTTCGGATAGTCCGACGACCGAATTTATTGCCAACATATCCGGGGATCTCATGGGTCGCTTCCCGAAGATTCACCGATGACGTATGACTCGCACTTTATTAATCTGGGATTAATTAAAAGAGAGAGAAAATTAATTTGTGATTAATTACGGAGATATTTAATCTCGGAAAAAATATTATTTAAAGAGAGAGAATGATTAATTTGGAATTAATCGATAAATAATATATTCGATATATTATACGAAATTAGATTTCGACGCGGAATTAAATTTAGAGTTTAATTCGGACGAACGAGTTAATTTAAAATTAATTCATTAGCGACGAGAATAGTAATTTTGCTAGGAAAAGTTATTTAATTAAATTAGATTTAATTTCATCGCAACAGAAAATTCGTTAATTTGGAATTAGCGAACCCGAGCCCGGGAGTGTTTGCGAGCGCACTCGCATTTCGAATTCAAGCGCGACCCACAAGTCATATCAAGCGTCAAATCACTTGTCACTTTGAGTGATGTGACAACTTGTCACTTTTGATTTGAGTGATTGATGTGAGTAGTTGGTTGGATTAAAAAAGCCATTTACCTTTATTTAATTTATTGGTATTTGACTTTTGAATTTGTGTATTAGATACAGTTTTCTCCAACCACCAACATAACACACATTCTCTTCTCTTTCTTCTTCCCTCTCTCTCGCCCAAAGGGGCTGTTTTTCTTCTTCCAAAATTCTGGTTACACCGTGAGTTGAAAGAGAAGCAATAGGAAATTTTACGGCAAAATTTCCGGAGTGCTAGCACGCTTTAGGAGTCTTACGAAGGTGATAGGGAACCGCACCCGTGAGCATGGAATCATCAACCAAAACTTGGAGCTTGATGGATCATCCATGGCTGATTTTTGAGGACACAAAAACTGCCCACTACCGTGAGCCACCTTGGAGGGAGAAAAGAATTTTTTGTTGTTCGTCGCATCGCTCAACCGATCATTGTAAGTATTCTGCAACTTCCTTATTGTATTCACATGTTGTTTCATTGCTTAAAATGATCCCGGTCAGACCGTAGAATCCTAATAATGGTATCAGAGTGAGAATGAGCATGAAACTTGAACTTAGGGTTAAAATTGGGTAAATTGAATTTGAGCATGATTTGATAAAATTCTTTGATTGAGTAAGCTTGAATGATGTTTAATTGAAGTTGGATTTGATCAATTTCATGAAAATTTGATTGGATCATTTTTTGCCCAAAAATAGGCTTGGCCGAATTGGATGATGCCCTAAATGTCTTGGTATTTTTTGTTTCTTTGATCATTGGATGACTTGAAACAATTGGGAAATGTTTAATTGAGATTTAATTGGATTGAATTTTGAATTGGACATGAAATCCCCAAAATGCCGTGGACTTGGAAGCATGGAAAATGATTCATTTTTTATTAAAATGTGTTGGACATGTTTTGATTTTAATGAGCATAATTAATTAGGCTAATTTTCAAGAATTCGTACTTTGAGTACTTATTCGCAAAACGAGTTTGACTCGAGCAAAATCAAATCGTTGTTTGAACATTGGATGGTCATTAATATTCAGATTAATTAATTGGATTAGATTGATTGATAACATGCTTGTGTGAATACATGGTTGCAATGTATGAATAATGTATATCAGATGGATATTAGATGGGTGGGGTAATTTTGGAAATTATTGTAATAAATTTAGAATTTATTAATTGGACATGCATGTCTAGCCTATTACCTCCTTACTCTTTGTATTTCTCTTCTCACCTATTCCCCTCAATGTAAATGAGGTTTCTTTAGAAGTGTTATGTAACGGGTAGAAGTAATACTTGTGCTAGCGGGAGAGAGGAAAGAGAGAGATTTATTCTAGGAACAATGTTTAAATATCCATTCGCATATCATTATTATATTTATTTATATGCGCCTTATTATGTGTTTAGAATGCATGTTTAAGGGTGTATGATGATGAGACCTTAACAAAGATAATTAATTGGTTGCCAATTTCAAGAGAAAAACCCTCACTAAATATTAAGCGTTTTTCCTTCCATTGAGTGATTCTTACTCATGATCCAAGACTGGCATTGGTTTGTTGGCCAAAGTCAAGACCTTTGTCCGTCGAGGATGTGTTTGAATCATGAAGGCTTTGTTCCATATTGGTGTCTTGTCCAAGTTGTGATTTGTTGGCCAAAGTCAAGATCACTTCTTGTCCATCGACATTGATTACGAAGTTTTCCATGGTCAATGGGTTCCGCTTAACTGGGATCACTAAGTTTGTTGTGCCAAAGCCAATGCTTATTTGATTCAGAGGAAAAAGGTTAGGCAATATATTGGATATATTGGCATAAATAAGATATATGTTTCGGACTTGGACGTCCACATACTGGATCTAGGAATTGGATGGGATCCAATTGATCTTAGGGATCTACCTAGTTAATTATCATACAATTTGTTGGCCAAAGTCAAGATTGTGTGTTATTTAACGGGATCCTAGCCCACTAGGAAACAAGGTTTCCCGAGTACTCCACAGAGGGTTAGAGGCTCGCCGAAAAATAGTGGGAGGCAAGTATTAAATTTGCAATATTCGTTTAGTTACTTGCCATACGCGCTCATTCAAATTATTCGTCAATGTTAAATTAATTTATTAGTTGGACTAATAATTAATGTTGTTTTAAATTAACAGTTGGACTGTATTCAAACTATTTCATTTATAGTTGATTATATAATTAGATTCTAGTAATCAATATATTGAATTAACAAATTAAATTATAGTTGATTATATAGTTAGACTATAGTAATCGTTATAATAAATTGTACTTAATATCGTTGATTAAATAGTTGGACTATTAGAATCAAGATAAAATTGAAAGATTAGTGTTTAAAACATAATCCTGGGTGAAACTATTTTTTAAACGACTTTAATTTTCAAATTGGGAATAAAATCTCAGGATAGTCCTGGAGACCGAGAAGTTACTTTATTTGATATAGTGACGTCTCGAGCCTAAGCCCGAAATTGAGCAAATAGTAGAACATGATATTTGGAATATTTATGTAATGATAACTTTAGTGCTTAATCCAATAAGCTTGCCAAATAGACTCCTTAATTTCTTAATCAGAATTAAGGATTAGATCATTATAGTATGATAATGAAATTGAAGGATCTTTATAGATCTATCCTTAGATCTTAGAAGTATTAATTGCAATAGTAAACTCTTGGAGAGTTAATGGCTATACTCAATGAGACAAAGCCAAAGTTTGCAATATGACAAGAAGCGCAAGACACACCTTATTTCGACATTCCGGAAGGCCAAGGCTTGGCCAATGGCTTCTGAGGTACCGAAAAGGGCAAAGGCAAAATCATTATAATCTTTTGGGAAGATAAAGGACATATCCCAAAATGTCTGCCTTAATTGTGGCAAACGGGGACACGGAAGCGTGACTATCGTATGGACAAGGCAAACATGAAGGAAGTGAAGACGGTGCAAGGCTCCAACTTCAAATATGTTTGTCATAACCGTGTTCACTGCTAGTATTAAAATTGGATTTTAGATACTAAATGTGGTACATAAATATGTACTGATGTGCAGAATCTGCTGAGAGCAGAATACTGACTTCAGATGAGATTAATCTACGAATAGGAAACGGGACGAAAGTCACTGTTTTAACCGTAGATACCTAAATTTGGGAACTACCCTTCGGGTGTGTACTTAAATTAGGAAACTGTTAAAATGTAACTAGTTTGACTAGATACATTATCTCTATATCAGGGTTTAACCCGTTGCGAGTGTACCTTTATATTCTAGAACATTAAAGTGTTGCATTTTATAAAGATGATATTGAGATAAACACATTAGATGTGAATAACAGTATTTATATTTTGAATATAAATAAATCTCAAACGTATAACATGACAAACAATTAGCTCAAACTGATTTGATCAGAAGAGACTTAAATGTGGCATTGTTGTCTGGGACACAATTAACAAGAATCGTATATCCACACTTTTGAAGAGTGGGTACTAGGACAAATTTGATTCCATTCAAATAATGTCTACGAATCTAGTTTATTGGGTAAAGTGCCTAAAACACTATTTACTTGGTAAAAGTGTAAGTGCCACCGATTTGTTAGCCCTTATTCATAGTGAAGTAAGTGGGCCCATGTTTAGCTAGGCTAGATGTGGATATGAATGTTTCGTGACCTATACGGATGTGGCATCGCGTTATGGTTATGTGTTTCTTCTTAAACACAAATCGAAAACTTTTAGAGTTTGGACACGAAGTAGACAAACAGATCGGCTAAAGTATTAACACCATCACGGTTAGACCATGATGAAAATACTTAAGCAATAAGTTTCTCATATACTTGAAAGAGTAT
This sequence comes from Zanthoxylum bungeanum, assembly GCA_019454045.1. Lineage (NCBI taxonomy): Eukaryota > Viridiplantae > Streptophyta > Magnoliopsida > Sapindales > Rutaceae > Zanthoxylum > Zanthoxylum bungeanum. The sequence continues at coordinate 90,036 of SKCR01044105.1, forward strand.
AGTATCCTTTCAAAGATGACTCTTCTCGGAACACGTCAATTTGACGGTGTGTCCGAACTGAGAAACTGAATTTTGTTAGATATGATAAGGTTAATCATGAGTCACTCTGAGCTACCATTTCCTTCAAGGGATACGCATAAACAGTGCAAGACTTATTTTGAATAAGGTTCCATAAAGATTAGTTTGACAGACTTCATATTAGATATGAACAGGAAAGAAACCGGGTTTTCTCATTCCTGCAGATTTGGGTATGCTAGGCATATGTTTGGATGATACCAAACAAGATCTCAAATCGGATAAGTGCCTAAGTTGTAGGTTATCCTAGGGAAACCAAAGTATAATACTTATACAACTCACAAGAGAACAATGTAATTGTTGCTCACCATACGGTTTTCCTAAGAGGAATAACTATATGCAGTGGTAAGTGGGAGGAAAGTAAAACTCGATGAAAATCAGAGTAATACTGTTCCAGACACCGATCCTTTAATGGAACACAAATAGTTCATCAAGGATGAAACTATACCAATAATCTTCGAATACACAAGAACAGCGTAAGTCGGAGAGAGTCAGAAAACAACCTGGGGTATGGGTTTCTGATCTCACCTCATAAAGATGTCAATCTTATTGAGGAACACGAACTGACTACGTATGAGGAAGTGATACAAGGTATCGACTCCCTATTATGGCAAAGTGCCATGAAATCCGAAATGGATTCCATGTATAACAACCAACTTTAGACACTAGTTGTTGTACCGGAAGGCATTGTGCCTATTGGTACTATATAAGTCTTAAAGGAAGACATACATGGAAGGCAACACACAAACGTACTAAGCCGGGCATGTAGCGAAAAGGTATCGTTATCAACATAGTGTCGATTACTACGAAACCTTTTATCAGTTGCCACGGTCAATCAATTTGGATAATGTTTGCCAATGCTGCATGTTTCATTCATGAAATATGGCAGCTGAATGCCAAAACCGATTTCCTTAACGGAAACCTTTTGGAGGATGTTTACAACATCCTGACGGTTTTGTCGTACCAAAACGAGCAAACAAGGTTTGCAAGTTAATTCGATCCATGGATGGATTAAAGCAAACATAACGTTCTTGGAATTATCGTTTTGATGTAATCATAATGGTATATGATTTAATTCAAAACAAAAATGATTCTTGTGTATATAAGGAGGTTAGTGGGAGCGCACTGACAATGAATGTCCTAAGTAATGATGACATGTCATTTCTGGAAATGATATTCCCATAATACAATCGTGAAAGCTTGGCTTTCATGAAAATTCTCCGTAGAATTATTGGGAGAAACAACCTTTATTCTAGGAATAAAGATCTAATGTGATAGATTTAAAGTTGTTAGTACTCTCCGAGAACTCGTACATTGAAAAATGTATGCGACCTGGTGTCTCATACGCTTTGAACATATGGAGTCACAATCGAGCCAATCCAAGTGATAGTCATTGGATTGATGTTAAGAACATCCTTTAGTATCTTAGAGGAACTAAGGATGCTGTCTTATACTATGGAGAATGAGAACTTGAAGTGACTGGGATCACTACTGCAAGTTTCCTAACCGACAATAACGACTATAAGTCGCAAAACGGTACTATACAGTTTGAATAACGGAACAGTGAACTGGAAATCTTCCAAGCAAGATACTGTTACCGAATAAACAACAAAAGCGGGTTATTACTGCAGCTGAGGCAGCAATAGAAGCCTTCTGGATTGATAATATATCTAATAAGATTAGATATAATTCTGTTAGCAGCTGAGCTAGGCTACAGCGCAGCCTAAAGAATTAATGGTCTCATCAACGATCTAGATATATACTTCGATTTTTCATCTGATCTGTTCGGATCATACATCGTGGCGATGTGATGATCGTGTAAATCGCATCAGATGATAATCATGCAAATCCGCTCACGAAAGTATTTCCTCAGCAGAAGTTTGAGCAAACCGTACATAGTTCAGGTGTAGGACACTTGAGTGATTGGCTATGTGCCAAGTGGGAGATTGTTGGACAGTTATGACCCATAGCATCACTATTTGTACAGATCATGGTGTTGTTGTACAAATTAACTATGCGACAAAGGAAATTGCTCTCTATCATTTGTAATTAGATTACCGAGATATATAAATGATAGGAGGTCCTTATGATTAGTTCCTGGATTGAGATGATATGAGACAATATCAATCCACGAAGGTTTAATCATTAAATATCCCTAGTCAGAGTATTATCGAGATTGGACATCGATAATGCGGAAAAGACTAGTATTACACTTGTGCGCGTTGTGAGGGCATAACGACATAGTCATATATTTGGGTATAGGATACTCATGCAAGTGTAGTAGGAGGTTGTGTTTTACCGATGGTACGGAAAATAGCTTCGCTCTGGATAGACCCCCTCGGAATTCCATTGGTAGTATGACTATGTGTCTATGGAAGTCTGAATCAGGGTAGGTGTATTTGGTCTTAACCTGAGACTTGCACCGCTAATACTTGCGACAATCAATATACTTTGGTTTTGGTCGTCCAGGGCTTTAACAGGTTCTGTGTACGCCTCTTCTGAGTATATTGAGAATCGTACTGTATTGGGTGTGATGTCAAGACGGAAGTATCACTCCAGTCATAGTGGAGATGATGATCACGTAGGATACGAAACTGGTTCTCTTATGTAATGCAGTCATCGGGATAAAATGACTAGGTCATGTTTATCCGATATAGAGACTAGTTACCAAAGATCCGATATGTGCTTCGTACGGGGCAGACACAATTCCAGCCCCAGGCCTTGCACGTGACATCCGATACTGGATCGAAATACTCAATACTATGTATACTACGCATGATATAGATCACATTTTCATGTAAGGATATTTCTGGAGAATTGGGTAGGCATGGCGCTTTGCTAGAAGCCAACATTGTCTTGTAAATCGGTACAAACATAGTACTAGGTACATACGTGTTCGGATAGTCCGACGACCGAATTTACTGCCAACATATCCGGGGATCTCATGGGTCGCTTCCCGAAGATTCACCGATGACGTATAACTCGCACTTTATTAATCTGGGATTAATTAAAAGAGAGAGAAAATTAATTTGGGATTAATTACAAAGATATTTTATCTGGGATAATATATTATTTAAAGAGAGAGAACGATTAATTTGGAATTAATCGATAAATAATATATTCGATATATTATACGAAATTGGATTTCGACGCGGAATTAAATTTAGAGTTTAATTCGGGCGAACGAGTTAATTTAGAATTAATTCGTTAGCGACGAGAATAGTAATTTTGCTAGGCAAAGTTATTTAATTAAATTAGATTTAATTTCGTCGCAACGAAAAATTCGTTAATTTGGAATTAGCGAACCCGAGCCCGGGAGTGTTTGCGAGCGTACTCGCATTTCGAATTCAAGCGCGGCTCACAAGTCACATCAAACGTCAAATCACTTGTCACTTTGAGTGATGTGACAACTTGTTACTTTTGATTTGAGTGATTGAAGTGAGTAGTTGGTTGGATTAAACAAGCTATTTACCTTTATTTAATTTATTGGTATTTGACTTTTGAATTTGTGTATTAGATACTTTTCTCCAACCACCAACATAACACACATTCTCTTCTCTTTCTTCTTCCCTCTCTCTCGCCCAAAGGGGCTGTTTTTCTTCTTCCAAAATTCTGGCTTCACCGTGAGTTGAAGGAGAAGCAATAGGAAATTTTGCGGCAAAATTTCCGGAGTGCTAGCACTCTTTAGGAGTCTTGCGAAGGTGATAGGGAACCACACCTGTGAGCATGGAATCATCAACCAAAGCTTGGAGTTTGATAGATCATCCATGGCCGATTTTTGATGACTCAAAAACTGCCAACTGCCGTGAGCCACCTTGGAGGGAGAAAAGATTTTTTTTTTTATTCGTCGCATCGCCCAACCGATCATTGTAAGTATTCCGCAACTTCTTTATTGTATTCACATGTTGTTTCATTGCTTAAAACGATCCCGGTTAGACAGTAAAATCCCAACAGCCAAGGCCCAATAAGGAATCACCATTTTTGCCAAAAATCAATTTAGGCCCATTAGGCCCAATTAAATTTTTTAAAGGCCCAATTGTCATATTTGGACTTTATGGAAATGATTTTAGGCCCAATTGGATCCAACCCAATTGTCCTAAACCAAACTTGGCCCAACCAAACCCATTAAGCCCAATTACTACAATTAAATTAATACATTATTCTAAATTACATATTAATTCAATTCAAGTGTAATTAACATAATTAATTAATTAATCTAATGTTTCCAAAACCCTAATTAATTCAATTAATCATGCTGTTTAATTCCAATTCATGTCCAACACAAATTGAAGCAAAATCAATTCTTTCTAACATGCTCCATTCACGGCAATCATCATGAAATAACATTCAATTCCGATTTCAATCCAATTAAACCAACAATTAATATTCATTTCATGCAATTAACATATCCAATTGTTAAATTTTCAAAAATCACCATGAATCACCTAGGGCATATATTCGGCCAAGGGTATATTTTGGGGAAAATTAATCCTATCAAATTTTCACAAAATCAAAGATGCACAAATCCAATTTAACATCATATAAACATAACCCAACCATCAATTTAGGCATTTCATGCTCCAAACACAAAAATCCCAAATTAAAGTCATGAACCCTAGATTTTCAAATCAAACTTAGGACGGCTCTGATACCATTGTTAGTGTTCCTAGAACAAGCCACAAGATCTCTAAGTTCATTTGTGTGTGAATAAAGAAGAGGAGTTGCGGAAATACTCACAATGCTTGGTAGAGAAAATCAAGTTTTTCATGGATGTAATGGAACCTCCAAGCCTTCAAATTGAATTCCAAACTCTAGGATTGGTTTCCCTATCACCTCATTTGTCTCCTTAAGTGCTAGCTTTAGAAGAATTTTGCAACAAAATTCCATGGAGAGAGCTTGAAGTTTTCGGCCAAGGGAGATTTGGGAGAGAATAGAGAGTTTTGTGTTTGTTGTGAATAGTAACTTGTGCTCACTTCCAAAGTTGACCAAATTAATATATACTAAGTTTGTGTGTTGGAATTAGCTTGAGTGTTTTAAAAGCAATCTAAACTTTTTCACTCAGCCATTACCAAATTCCATCAAATGTCAAACATATTGATGTAAGTTGGTGGGCCCCACTTTAAATTCCAAATTTAAGTCGGACAATCCAATATGCAACTTCGCTCGGGCCCGGGTTCGTTTAATTCCGTATTAAACGAATTTTCTGTTGAGACATAATTAAATCCAATTTAATAATAATGCCTAGCAAAATTATTACGTAATTCGCTTATGAATTAATTCTAAATTAATTCGTTCGCATGAATTAAAATCCAATTTTAATTCCGCATTGAAATCTAATTTCAATTAATATATCTAATATATTATTTTAGCCCATTAAAATAAATTAAATAGTAAAATCTAATTTCACAATTAAATTCATTTTGCCGATTAATTCCAAATTAATCGCGTTTTCTTCTCTAGACGAATTTAATCCCAGATTAAATTTTTGACGCAATTAATCCCAAATTAATTTTCTCTCTGTTAATTAATCCCAGATTAATTATTACCCTAATTAATTCCAGATTAATTTTCTCTCTCATAATTAATCCCAGATTAATTTTGTTCGAGTCAAATCTCATCGGTGAATCTTCGGGAAGCGACCCAAGAGATCCCTGAATATGTTGGCAGTAAATACGGTCATCAGACTATCCGAATACGTGCGTACCTAACACCACGTTCTTACCGATTTACAAGACATGGTTGGCTTCTAGCAAAGCACCGTGTCTACCCAATTCTCCTGAAATATTCTTTAAAGGAATATATAATCTTTATCAGGCGTAGTATACAATGTATTGCATATAACGATCCAGTATCAAATGTCCCATGCTAGGCCTGGGGCTGGAATTATGTCTGCCCCGTACGAATCATATATCGGATCACTAGCAACTAGTCTCTATAATCGGATAATCATGACCTAGTCATATTATCCCGATGACTGCAGTACTTAAGAGTACCAGTTCCGTATCCCTCCGTGATCATCATCTCCATATGACTGAAGTGATACTTCCATCTTGACATCACACCCAATACACTACGATTCTCAATATACCAGAAGAGGCGTACACAGAACCTGTTAAAGCCCCGGACGACCAAAACCAAACTCTACTGATTATCGCAAGTATTAGCGATGCAAGTCTCAGGTTGAGACCAAATACACCTGCCCTGATTCGGATTCTCATAGACACATAGTCATACTACCAATGGGATTCCGAGGGGTCTATCCAGAGCAAAGCTATTCCCGTACCATCAGTAAATAGAACCTCATATCACACTTGCATAAGTATCAAATACTTAAATATATGAGAACTATGCCGTTACGCTTCCATAACTCGCACAAATGCAATACTAGCCTATTCCGCATTATCGATGTCCAGTCTCGATAATACTACGACTATGGATATTTAATGATTAAACCTTTCGTGGATTATACTGTCTCATATCTTATTAATCTGGTACTAATCATATGGACTTTTATCATTTATATATCCTCGTAATCCAATTACAAATGATAAAAGAGCAATTTCCTTTGTCATATAGTTAATTTTGTACAAGAATACCATGTCCTTTACAAAATAGTGATGCTATGGGTCATAATTGTCTAACACAAGAACCTTGTGTTACTTTTTTATTAAAAAACAAAATCCTCGAAGATCAAGTCCAACACCCAAGATTCTTATTCTTGAGAACTTTTTTTTGCTTGTTCGAATCTTGGTAGCTATCTAAAAACGACACAAAGATCGTCAATCTTTGATAAGTCTTGATAACAATTCAGTTAAAAATCAAGAGAGAATCCACTCTCACACACACCTGAGTGTTAAGCGCCAATGATTATTTTTTATTCAAAATTCTATAATCTAATTACAAGTTAAAGACAACTTTAAATATGCGTTTGTAAAATCCTAAGTTAACTTAAACAATGAAAGTTAGTTAAACTAAAATACTTAAAACAAATCCTAATTGAACTAATAAAACTAAATCCTAAGCTAGATAAGTCTTAAATTTTCGTACATGGGCTTTAAATTAACATTAAAAAGTTCATCCCATGATACTAAAACATAAATTAAACATAAAACTGTATGGATAATTTACGATCGCATTTTGACTATGAATGAATCTGAATATGTCTTTCTCTTGAAACTTATAGATCTATGAGCTCTCTTTGCAACGCAACTTAAATCACCAAAATCAGATATCAGATGAGAAAGTTAAGGCCAAAATACAAAGACTGTGTAAATCATGTCGACATTGTATTTGTCAAATCGGAGGTATAGCTCCATTGGGTTAGACCAATCTTCCATAATCTCAATTAAGTGCACGAAAACCGATTCTATTTGCTCTCGTGAATGACCCAAATTTGACATGTGAAAGAAACCCAACTTGGCTGCCTTGAATTGTATAAATTATTTTAAAACATAAGCTTCTAAGAGCTTGACCAAGTGATCTTCAAACAGTTTTTTAACTGATTACTCGAGTTCAAATAAAAAATATAGGGCGTTAAAAAAAAATCAATATCCACTTTACTTACCCTAATAGTCCTTATTTTATTTTATTTTATTTTTAAAAAAACGGAGAAACATAGAAAGCATACCAAACATATTTACCAAAACTAATACAATAGATATGTAATCTTTAATAAGTATGTATTCTTCTAAATTTTATCCTTGAAAATTATCACAGGTTGTCAATTAATTTTAGGGGTACGGGTCTGAATATAAAACTTTTATTAACAGATCTTAAACTGTAATTTTATCAAAATGCAGGGACTCAAATGATATATACATTATCTTATTACCATTAAAAAAACGGAGACCTGCTTCCCGTGTAAAATTTGTTTCGAAAGTTCCAGGGAAAGAAGAAACCATTGAATCAGAATCCCAATTTCTTGGAGCCCCCTCTCGTTATTCTTCATCGTCACCGCCGCTACGTAATTTATATAAAAAAATATCTGATTTTTCTTACGCGCAATAATAAATAATAGTAAATCAATTCAATTGAGGCAGTTAATTTAAATGGAGAATGGCGGAGTTGTGTCGACGACGGCGGCGGAGAAGCAAGAACAGCAAGGAGCGTCGTACACGTATTGGGTGAGGGAAGCCACGGCCGATGCGGCGCCGTTACCTGTCCCCAAAAAGCTTTCTGCCGGCGATGTTTTATCCGACAAATCTCAGGCCGCCACTCTCGGTTCCGTCTGGAATCGGGTACTTCATTTTATTCAACTTTTTATTTCTTTTCGCTACTTATGATACAATTTCGCTAATAATTGGAATTTTATTCCAACATTAAGAAGATTAGAATGATTATTGAAGCATGATATTTTTGGGGGTAAATATGTAAATTTACGAATACAAGCTCATATTTTGTTGGAGGAGTTTTTTTCCCCCCATAAAGGTAAGTGTCTGTTTGTAGCAATTATGGAGATTGAGATTATCAAGCAGGAATTTTTGTTTTTATATAGGGCGTATCCTCATCTTATGTTTACTTCTTAGTAGCATGTTTACTCTTTTTTGTTTTTACTTGCTCGCGGTCGGATGTTTTGGCGGCCGGGTTTCCAAGATTTGAATTGATGCAAGATTTATGCATGACAATGTGGGTATATTTGTACGTGAAGGTTGTGCAAGAACTTGCAATTATGCAATATATGTTACCATAATCGGCGTGTATGTGTATAAATATATGTTGGAGTAAATAGATAATGTGCATTATTGTTATTATATTTTTTTGTTTGAATTTTGATTTGGTAATTATCAACTGAGATAGTCAGAATTTACAAATTGGTTGCTTATCTATGGCTGTATGGTTTGACTCTGTGTAGGCTGGAACTTGGGAGGAGAAAAACCTTAATAAGTGGGCAAGTGATAGGATAAAGGTCCGTATGTAAACAAGTTAGTGAGCATTTTCTGTTTCTAACTACTAAAGCTACATTTGAAGTTTTGAACCTAATTACTTTCTCTTCATTCAACTGGTGGCAAAAGCGTTTCTCATTGTCTATTGTCTCATCTAGGCGTCACTGCTGTTGGCCATTTTCTGTTTGTCACTGCACATTGAGTTATCAATGCAATATTTCTTTGTTGCTTTCTGTTTTACAGGAGCTGCTTACGTCAATTCGTTCTGTGGAGTTCTCTGGTGGCAAGGCTGAAATAACAGAAGTGTCAAATTGTGTGGGTGATGTGAGTTCATCTGACATTTTGAGATCTCTGATTCTCCCAGCTTCTCGCAATACATTTTATAATTTTTCAAATAATTTTATCCTGATTTATTGATTGCTTTCCTCATTGTATTTTGGTAGCTTAACTGATTAAAATATGTAAAATTGATGGAGTGGAGGATCGTATTTTGTGGCAAAGTTTGACAAGATAGAAAATGTATGGTCATAGCATGTTGGGTGCAGAGGGTTCATCTAATTTCAAAAGTCAATTTCTTTTAACTTACTTTTTCCCCTTATTTGGGGAAAGGCTTTGAACAAGTATAGTGCCCGTTAATCGAATCTACCACTTATTTCTTTCTTGAACATCGATATCTTTCTCTGCATGCACTATATTATGGTTAGTTGTGTTGGTTTGGGTGCTCGGTATTTTCCTTATTGACAAATTACCATTATGTAAATGAGTAGTTTTAATTTACTGTTTTGTATAGCTCATTTTCAGTATTTATGTTCAACTCCCTTTTTGACTGGTGAACTTGGGCGAACAGGCTTTCTTGGTGACTGTGCGAAATAAGAAACGTGTTGGCTACAACTACGAGTTGACATTGAAAGTAAAAGGTAAAACTTGCATGTATAATTGTTTCTTTCCCTTTTTTCAATTTTGTTCTGTTCGTGTTAATTTAAGTGGAAAGTAAATGGAATCAGGGGAGTGGAATATCAGAGAGGAGAAAAAGATGGTGAAGGGCCATATAGATGTTCCAGAATTCTCATTTGGAGAGGTGGATGACTTGCAGGTACATTTTGTATATTGATTTTTCTATGATAGAGAAGTAAAAAGAGAAACACAAGGAACCAATTTAACTAAAAGTTAACAATTTAACCTTCTTGATAAATTATGAGATCAATTTAAATCTGAAGATGTACTGGACAACTTTAACACTACCCTTTTGAATTTTCATTAGGAAAGGGCTGTGAGTTCTTATGACATTGTTTGGAATTTTCATATAGACTTCGAAACTATTTGAAAATATGTATTCGTTATACAGTAAAAATAATTAGCTAGCTATGCCACTATAGAAATGAACTCCCCTTGCCACACAATAAAGCTAATTTTAACACACGTTTTCATGTCATAGATGCAAGTGCAGCTTAGTGAAGAAAAAGATCTTTCGAGAGAAGATAAGCTTCAGATCAGCCAGGATTTGAAGCTTTTTTTACAGCCTGTTCGTGAAAAGCTGCTTCAGTTCGAGCAGGAACTCAAAGATCGCTAGGAGAGTTGCATTGGTTACGATTTTTAAACCAAAACTGTATTCCATAATTCTTGTTTGCAAGTATTTGAAGATTGTCAGCAAGTATCTCTTCCAATTCTTCTAATGAAACGTTAAATCTTTTGAGAGTTTAATCTCTCTCTTATGAGTCTTATCTTAGAACTTAATTGTCTAGTTTTGTTCTGTGTGAATGTTCACTGGTGGTTAGAATTGCATTCCAGAATGCAACTGGCTTTGTTAATTAAAGCCTTCAACAATCCTAGAGGAACTGTCAGAATTTGTTAGTGAGAATCCAAGACTTCAATTCATATAAACAAATCATATTAAACACCAAACAAAAGCTTTCCTGTGAGATTGATTATTCGGATTTTTTGATGCAATTGTGTTTTATCTGGAATCGATCTTATTTAGTTTGATAAAATATAATTTAATATTATTGCATAATCGGATATTTGAATTTTAATTTGATTTGGTTACATTGAATCGTTGATAGTTTTCACTACAAAGCACCAGTACATAAAACATAGTTCATACAACAATTTGAAATACCCAGGAGGAAAGGGGTCCTGTTCTTGAATTAATAAAAAATATTGCAGAATTGAATCACAACTGCTTTTCATAAACTTAAAAAAATATTGCAGAATTAATTATTGCAAATTTTTGTTTTTTAATAACTATTTTTAATATATTTAAAGATTATATATATTATTTAAAAAAGCTTTTCTTAATGGGTATGAGTTTGTTTTAAAATAAAAGGAAAAAATAAAATATTTTACAAATTAGAAATTACAATTATGAATTGGATAAACTCTAAAAATTACTTTGAATATTCTATTACTTTGTACACTTTCCGGCCACGGCTCCGGTTCCAACCGATTCCGATTCTGAAATCGGAATCAAAGTTTTCGGTTCGGTTAGGGTTCACCCCTAACTGAACCAAAGTCGAACAGTTGGAACTGTCCGGTTCCAACCAAAACCAAACAGTTTCGGATGGAACCGTTTGCCCAACAGCTACTAACTGTTGGGCTTGGGCATGAAGCAACAGCTCCCTACCCTAAATTACAAAAAAAAAAAAAAATTAATAAATATAATATAATATGTAATTTACTAATTTACCCTTAATAACATTGATATAACGGCTAGTTTTAGGGACATTTTACGTATCACAAAATATTCCAAAAATATATAAATATGGGTCATTTTTCATTTTTTTCAACACACCAATTCACAATTCTCTCAATTTCTACAATTATCTCATTCTCAATTCTCTCATCTATAATTTCTCATTCTCAATTCTCTCATTCTTTAAATTTTCTTTAACAAAAAATGGCAAGTTCATCTGAGAACACTATGTCAAATGTGCCAACCCAATGGAGCGGCCCTATTATCGGTACACATAGAAGAGAAGTTAAGTCTCGTTCCTCTGATATTTTCAAAATTCATTTTCATTTATTCCATATTGAAAATGAAGGTGCAAGAGCAATGAGCAACTATTGTGGGATTTCTTACAAATTTACTGGTGGATATGACAATATGATCAAGCACTTGGAAAGATATTATGCCGTTGAAATCGGACTTGATACAACACAAACTCAAATAGTCAGGTATGTATCATCTAGTAGAGGCACGATTTCTTAAGATTTATTTAAATAATTTGATACTAAAAATAGAGAAGAATATTCTAAATTAACTTGTATGACATATCTTTATTTAAGTTTTGGTGAAAATATTTCTTTTACTAATTAGTTCAGAATGCTTTAAATCCTTATGCTTGTAGAATGACTAGAAATTTTAAATTATACAAAGATGATAAAATTATTTTAAATGAAACATTTAAAAATATTAAATGTCGTCTTTCTATTTGTTCTGATATTTGAAGTGACCATTGGCGAACACACTCATACATGGGTATGACTTGTCATTGGTTGATGCATCATGAAACATGCAAAACGACTTATTGCATTTAGAGTTTTTTTATGAATAACCTACTGCATAAAATATTTATAGAATGATGAAAGTAATTTTTGATAAATTCAGTTTATTAAGTAAAATTTTAACAATTGGTTTTGATAATGCATCTGCAAATACTACATCAATTCAAGATTTAACAGAAATATGAGAACCAAATTTGAGGGGTCGATTTTTTCATGTTCTTTACACATGTCATGTCCTTAATTTATGTGTTCAAGAGGGTCTGACTAGTTTAGCATCTTTCATTGATCCAATTATGGTTGCACTTAATTGTATTTAGTCATATTCTCAAGTTACGAAAGAATGAGTCGAGTTTTGTAAATTAAATAGTATTAAAGCGACAAAATTTTCACTAGATGTTCCAACGCGTTGGAATTCAACATATTTTCTTTTATGTCTAGCTTTCCAATACAAAGATGCATTATGTAGTTTTTTCCTCAACATGTTCAACATATCACAATTTTTCCTAGCCAATGGGATATTTGTGAATTTTTTTTAGAGATTTTAAAAGTTTTTAATAATGCTACAAATGTTTTTAGCGGGTTTATTATCCTACAACACATTATTTATTGTTGAAAGTTTGAATATTGTTGGTACTATATATGAGCATATTGAAAGTTTTGATCCCAATGATATTGTTTTGCTTGAATCTGTTGTTGTTATAAAATGAAAATGGTTGCATTATTTTAGAGATATATCATTACTTTATCTTATTGTCACAATTTTTGATCATAGATTTAAATTAGAAGGTTTGAATAGTCCCTTATAAGTTTACTATTGATATTTATAAATAATAGATGAAATTGATATTATAAAAATAATAGATAAAATAAAAAATGATTTAAAAGATTTATTTAATAATTATATGAGTATGTATAACTTGCAATCAGTAAGACAATCTAGTAGTAGCGAACCCGTAATACAATCAAGACTTAGCGTATGTGATCGTTGATTATTGTAAAGAAATAAAAAATATAGGGATAACACGACTAATAACTCGGAATTAGATAATTATTTATCTACCAATTTCGAATTTCATGCTGAAATTTTAGTGAATAAAAATTTTCAAGTCTTTGACTGATGGAACCAACATCAATATGTATTTCCTGTATTATTAATTATTGCTAAAGATTTACTGGTAGAACCTGTTTCTACCGTTGGGTTGAGCAAGCCTTCAGCATGGAAGACAATTATTGGAAGCGAGACAGTCTTCATTACATCCAAACACTGTAGAAGCAACATCATGTGTAGATGATTAGACCCGAGCTGATCTGAGGCAACAAAAAGATACCCCCATGACTTTGAAGACTTGTTCGACAATGCATCTGCAGGTGCAAACATAACAGAAGCTAAAGGATCAACAGACATCGATGATAATGATGATTGATGATGATCAAAGCTCAATAAATATTTATAAATTGTAATTGGGAACTATCTTAAAATTGTAATAGAATTACGTGAGCTTTGATTCCTCTCACCCCTGAGGATACGTATGCAACTTAAGTTTTTAAAAATTCAAGTTCAAACTCTTTAATTTAATAATTTGATTTAGATAAGAATTTTATTTGTAATTTAATATAATCTAAATTCAAATTCATAATTTTAAATAAATTTTTTAATCTCAAATTTTTTTTTAAAAAATATTATTAATTCTTTTTTTGGAAAAAGGTAAAAAAAAAAAAAACGATTCCGGTTCCCGATTCCACATAAGTGTGGACCGAACCGGACCGGTGGCCAGGTCTATTTACACTTATTTACAAAATTTTAAAAATTAATCTCAATTATGTACATTTTTTAAAATGTCCAAAAAAATCCTTTAATTCTTTAAAATAGTTATTTTTTTTTAAATCTCCACATTAATATATTTATCATACTTTAAAATAACTAAATACGGAAATGAAGAAAACCTTGTAAAATAGCTCAATGAGAATGTAAAAAATCTCAATGGCCCCAAAATTACCTAATATAAAACAAAATCAAGTAATAGTTGCTTCCTATTTTTTGAAGAACGAAAATGGACCCATCTTATTTTTTATTTTTTGAAAATTAGAAGTCTAATATTTAGTTAAAAAAAATAAGAAATTATTTAACAGTCTGACACATACTTCAATACAACACTGAAAAATATAAATATAAATCCATATCTACATGCCATGGAGTCGCATAACCAAGCAGACCAGTGATATACTACTAGCAATCTATAAACAATGATTCATTTTACATTACTTAATAGTAATTGATAAATAATTCTAACTTCATGTTTTAATTTAGGCCAAATGTAGTTACTGCTATAAGATAAGTGTTCAAAGTAAATTATCTTATATTTGTTTATAATAAATTATCATTAATAGTAGATTCCATTACATATTGTAATGTAGCCCCAATAATATAAATCTTGAGTTTTGGGTTTCAAATATAAAATAATTTTGTCTTTAAATTTTGAGCATTGAAGGTAAAATCAATTCAACTATCGGAACCTCCTAGAATTCCTATTGAAATCCCAATAGTATAAATCTTGAGTTTTGGGTTTCAAATATAAAATAATTTTGTCTTTAAATTTTAAGCGTGGGAAGTTGTTGGAAATTAATTGTTGTTAATTATTTGATTTGTTAAATAACAACAATTAGTAATAATTTCATGTTGGAAATTATTAAGTTAATTATTTGGTGTTGTTAAATAACAACAATTAATAATAATTTCATGTTGGAAATTATTAAGTTAATTATTTGGTGTTGTTAAATAACAACAATTAGTAATGATATCATTATTAAGTAAACAACGAGAGTTGTTAATCAAATAATTAAGTAACAACAATTAGTAAAATGTTAAGTGGTGAACATATGGTACACCCATGATGGTAACATTTTTGGAAGGGTTAGAAAATGTCATTATGCATCCTAATAATGTGATTAATAGTAATCAATGCATGTGATTACATAGTGACTTGATTTCCCTCCTATAAATAAGATCATTTGCTTATTGAGTTAATCAATCAATTAAGTTTGAATAAGAGGTCTCTACAAGTTTAAAGGTATGCAAATGTGTTGTGGTTAATATAGATTTATTTCAATTATCATGTAAATAAATCTAGGACTAGTAATACATGTATGGTTAGATCCTAAGAGGACAAACATATAAATATATTAGGGATTAAGTTTCCTAACATTGGTATCAGTAGCTTAAATGCATGTATTCTAGTTTGATTACACAAAAATTGCATGAACATGCATGAAAGGTTGAAAAAAATTCTTCTGTTTTTGTTTTTTACAAAATGATTTTATTCTAACTTTGGGCCATAATAACTCTTTGTAGAAAATTGATAATTGCATGTTCAAATATGTTTTGAAAACTAGGTCATGAGATCTTCAATTTGGTATATCATTTGCTTAATTTGGATAAAAATTGAGAAAGATATGGACCCTAGAAGTTTGCTAGTTGAATCTGTTCTTACCCATAAAAATACTCCCAGAATAGATGTACTACATGTTATCCGCTACTTAGAGAATAGGACGACAAGTCGTCCGCTTTTCCTATACAACAAGTCATACGAATATAAATGAAACGGACGACATGTCGTCCATGACTAAATAACCGACAAGACAGCTGAGTTTATAACTTATAACCGACATGTCATACGCTCACGGAACAGGCGAACGACATGTCGTCCGCGCGTGAAAGTAAACCGAGCCTGGTCGACGCGTGAGGGCGAGTGGGAGCCCGTGGCCGGCGCGTGGAGGCGCGTGAGCCACTCCTGTGGCGCGTGAATGGCGCGTGGACATCCGTGCTGGCCCATGTTGGTCATGTCTGTATCGGTTTGCTTCGGTAATTTCGATCCGTCATGATTAAATGTCTAGTCCTTTTTGCATATTGTATTAATCGGCCATGATAAATCTGTTTTATCATATAAACTTTGTGTTTATGTAAATGAATATCTTTGTGATGTTTATTTTAGTTAATGTAACTTTGTGTTTCATTATATTGATTTTTCTTTGTATTTATTGCAGAAAAATCATGCCGATCAGACAAAAAACTGCAAAAAGGGTTATGACATCCGCCCACAGTGAAAAATTGAAAGACATGTTGCTGAATTGGATAAGTATCGGATAAAAGAAGATGATGCTATGATTTCACATATCATCACCTTTAATAACATGTTACAGGAATCTATATGGGAGGGTAATTGGATAGGACAACCGAACAGACTCAGATTGCTACGAAATACTCTCCCGGAAATATGGTAAAAAAAGCTTACTGATATTTGGAAATTAGTAACTCATACAGAAGAACTACGTGTTCAGTATAACATAGCCATTGAGAGGTTAGCAATTGACTATCTCCGACATAAGGCAAATAATACAATTTTTCCTTTGATGTCCCGGAAACGTTGCAAGGATCCGAAATTTGCTATAGGTTTCCCTTGGTTGTCCAAGATCAGTTACGAGTTGCCACAAGAATTTAAGGATTTTTATCCTAAGACTTTTATTCGTTGGAACTCTAGAACCAGAAAAGTTGTAAGTGTTAGATATTAGTTTTTTCCATGATAAAACTATGTTAATATTTATGTGTGTAATTGTTTGTTACTTCACGGCATGTAAATATTGTATTTATATGTATGAATGTTTTATGTTGAATTTAATTTATGTAATTAAATCAATGATTGTCATGTACGTTAATAGTCGCATGATTAAGATGTTCTAAGAATTTATGTAATTTTTAGAAAATGATTTTACATGATTGATTATGTTGATAATATTTTTACATTGGGTAATTGGATGATGATTGGACACATAGTGACCTTTTGACTCTAACCCCATTGAAAAATCTTATTAAACATAATTCATTTCATGATGAAATAAGTCAAAGATATTAACAATTGTGCATGAATGTCTGTAGAAACTTTGTGTTTTTAATATGGCTTCCGCAACAAAGAACATTATTGCTGAACTCAACAAGGGTGAGAAATTGAATGGCGATAATTATGAAATTTGGAGCATGAAAATCCAATATGTGCTAGAAGAACAAGTGGTTCTTGAAACTTTGAAAATGAGCATGGATGAACCTGAACAGGGCACTACGGCCCAACACAGGAGAGACCGAGAGGCTTATGAGGCCTGGAAGAAAAAGAATTCAATTGCCTGCATTACGTTGCTGAGCAGTATGGATAATGACCTAATGAAAGAGTTCAGGAAATATGACATGGCTAAGGACATGTGGTCCACACTAGCTGAAAAGTTTGGTAGTACATCAATAACCAAACTCAGGTCACTGACAATCAAGTTTGACAAATACAAGAAACGTCCTGATTTCACTATGACAAAACACTTGAGGCAAATGTCAAACA